>JAQGAH010000316.1:0-48935 GCA_034696885.1 Lepidocyrtus paradoxus | reverse complement strand
CACTCCAAACTTGGTATGGGTGTTCTTGAATACTTATTCCATGCACATAAAAAATTTCAGGTCAATCTACTCAGAGGAACGGACACAGCTGATAGTCTAGCTATATTCAAAAACGAGATTCCAACCTCTGTAGCATGTACTTAGCTAATGCTAGGTGCTAATGCTAGTGCTATATAGATAATATTAAAGATTTCACCTGTTCGGACTCCGGTTTCCAGAAAGTGTTCATGGCTAGTTTTTTATATGAAAATTATACGTTATGAAATTTAAAAATAATATGTAACATGTAGATTAGACAATAAAATTGTTCAGATTGTTGCATATTCAATATTAATTACGTGACGATATACATGATGTGTACTTTATTTCATAGCTATGAAAAGGTTTGTCTGTCTGTCGATCCGCGTGTTAGTCTATGAGCTCTCTTTTTTGCTTGTTAAGATTATTTATCAAACTTGACACGTATAAGTTAATGGTACTGCTAAATGGACCTGGGAACTTAATAGTTTTTCTTTTTAGTCTTTTAAATATGGAAGAAGGTCAATGGGCATCAAGTTTTTATCAGCGGGCACCACTGGTTTAAATCATTTTTCATGTTGGTTTCACCATCGTGTACATATTTGTCTGCCAGATTGTTGACATGTATGGCATTGATGCCATTCTTTCTCAATAATATGAAATTGCACGACCAACTATTAAGTTTCATTAAATGAGAGGATCTTGTTTAACAGTTCAATGTTTTATTTCCACAACAATACAAATAGCAATAAAATATATATATGGATACTCGGGTTATGCCTTGCATCAACCTATACAAATTCACATGTCTGTTCTGAAAATGAAAATCGCACAGGCTCCTTAGTCTGAATCCAATATCCCTAGAATTAAACAGACATAATTTTATTCTGCCTTCAGAGAGCCACCAAATGTGGACAATAGTTGATCATCATCAACTATTTTAGATAACTTTATCCTCCACTCCTCACGATCCGTCCCATATAACTTTATAGCCCTGTGCGTCTCCTCAGACAAGATGGGCCAGACCAGGCGAATTATGAATCTATAGAATTCCGGCGCTATAAACAAAACAAAAACTTCTTAATATTCAGGCACTTAATAGAGCATATGTGAACATGAGAAGCTATAATATAGTCAAACGAAGCCTTACTGTTGACAATGAACGCTTTGTTAACCGACTCAGGGTATTGTTCTTCATATACCTGTGCACCTGCTAGGTATAGTGACATGCCTACAACACGGTCCGATTTAAAAACAAACAAGCAATTTTTTTTTTTAGTTCTGAACCTTTCGAGCTCCTTCAGCATCAAATTTTACGATGGATATAAAGTTGAAATAAATTTGCTCAATTACATTGTGGACATCCATGAGTAACTATACTGAAACCTTCCGCATCCGCCACTTGCAGGAACCTAGCAACTTTTTTACCTTCACTTTGCGATTTTCTCACGAGTTTTGTCACATCCTCATAATATTTGTAGATCCATCTTATCAAACGATCCCCTCGCCCATCTGTCATTGCCTGTCTTATGTCCCAGTCCTTCAAAATGATCTGGGCCACTAGACAATACAAATATAATAAAAGGTAATGGTCATTCCAATCGACCAATTGTACACTATACTACAATATCTATTCATATTAGTTCAAAACATTAGATTTGTAGCAGCCAGAAAAGCCCTACCCTTTCATGCAAATCCAATCACCTTAACTTTTCTTAATTGTAGTTTTTACTGAAATGATTAATGTTCTTTACTTTTATTTTTTGGGTTAACTTCATATTCTTTCGTATCTGATTTTTGCTTGAATCTTCGGATTTGTACATGCAAAGAAGGTAAAAATATAACCACTCACTTGGCCTCCCCTCTTTGTCTACTCCATCAAGATTAATTGGAAAATCCTTCTTGAAGTCTTCCCAGTCTTCGTCGTCGATTGTGTCCATTTTATTTTCAGCTCTCCATTCAATATGCTAAGTATATAAGAATTAATGATTGCTTAACTGACAGACTTACGAATAAAATGAGGCAATGCATATCAGTTAGTTACTAGAGGGAGTAAATGCTCAATAAAACCAAATACAAATGAACCACTCACATTCAACAACATCTTTTCTGCCGCCTTCAAATCGAAGTTCCTTGCTAGAGTTTTTCAAATTAATCATTAACATAACAAGTATATTTCAATTCGTATTTTTATTTAAATACTAATTAAATATAACCGTAAATGTGACTCACCCCGTAGATATTTAACTAAGAAAATGCTTTCTTGCATATACTTATGGGGCAACTTGGGACCAACTAGCTCGCGAAACTAACACAAAACAAGCAACATTAAATGTTAAAAACCGGCACCATTTTTTGGCTACTTTTTATACTGAATCAAAAGTTTGTTTTACTAATTATTTATATAGTTAATAATAATAATTACTCACCTCTGCTAAGATGTCCGCTTGTTCCAAACTAATTGTAACATCCTCAGCATAGGAAGTCCCACCTACTATTATAAACTGTATACTGCTGGAAAGCAGCAGAAGGCACACTATTTTCCCCATCATTGTCTCGTTTGACTTTGATATCAGCCTTCTATTAAAAATGTAAAGTGAAGTCTCTTGGAAGATACAAGAAATGATTGATTTAGACGTAGTCGACTTTGTGTTCAGAATACGTGGATACGGGACAAAGTTATCGTGTCAACTACAAGACAACCTAGGAGAGATTCCTAGTGACTACTGCAGTTTCATTGCATGCGAGTAAAATATAAAGGGTTAGAACTTAGACTCCAGCAGTTTTTAGGTGAAAGCTGAACGAAATAATTGCGCACCTGTGCTTTCAACTACATTTATATTTATTGCATAATATGCATATTATGTAAATACCTTGGTTTGGATTTCCATTTTCCATTGCTTTTAATCTGCTTTCCATTATCATTGGAATCAATCACAATGTCAGTCCCTTGCATAGCTACTTTTATACGTTTTGAAAGAAATAAAAAATCATGAAAATCCAGTTTTGAAAGTTTGTCCAGGCAGGTTTTGCTTGCAATTTGCAACTTAAAGCTGCAAATTCATATATACATATACACATTTCAGTTACCTATTAGCATGTAGCTAATGCTACAGACAGATAATCGCATAGATTTCACCAGTTCTGACTCCGGTTTCCACAGAAAGTGTTCATGTTTTTTATATGCAAATTAAAAGTTGCAAAGTTTCAGTGGTTTAAGAAATTGATATGCATCATGTAGATCAAGTAATTAAATTGCTCACATTGATGCCTGTATTATGTATTACGTGACGAGTGTCTGAGCTGTCCTGCGTCAAAGATTTTCCCCCAAATTTTGCAGAAAGTAGTAGGAAGGTCAAAATGAGGCGTGTATATCTGGTCGCTATTCGGTTATTGAAAAACTGCTAACAATAAATTTTAGAAAATTAGTATTCAAAAGTATCTAATGTCAGTATATAGCATGCGGTTAGTGGTATTCATCATAAACCTTCTTGTCTTTCTTCTTTCATGTAGTTTTAATGGTATTGTTATCCATTTATTAGAGGCTTAGATCTTTTAAATTTGCAGAATCAGTATCTATGATTATCTTCATGTTCAAAGCTGTATTTATAGTTTAGTCTCGGTGACGTTCAACATTATTCATGATCACCTTGGTGAATGTAATTGCTACATGCCAGTATTAAAAATGCTAGTAAAAAGTTCGGTTTTATTGATCAGAAACCTGGAGAAAAAAAACTTGTTCTTACCACATGTTAACCCGTGCAATTGGCATCGATATCGAGATACGTTTATGTTGACATGATGAAACCTACCCTATGCCTATTGGAAACAGGCTGAAGTGAAGGTCAACCAGATAGCCGTTCATTCACCTAGATGTCGAATAAGGACAGCTTAAAACCAGTTGGGGTCGCAAGCTCTTGTCATACAGCATTCGAATTGCATTTTTTTAAAACTAGCAGATACATTCCAAGGCTTTGTCTAGGTATTTGACCTTCCCGAGGTTATCTTAAGATGATGCAAATTGCAAAATAATCATTATCAAACTCAGTTCAATTTCTGCGCGGAATCCGATTTTATTTTCATAAGTTATTGATAAATTCGCACAAGGCTTCATATTTTCATCATTGTCTCCTTACAACAGTTTCATATCATAATGACCATACATATACGAAGGCGTCCTTATTACTAAACTTATTATAAAATCCTTTTTTTGTATCCTTCCAATAACAATATATATTATATAGCAACTTAAGGTTTTTTTTTAAATTAAAGTAAATTCGTCCGTTTTTTAATCCCCCTTCCGAAAAGAATGATGATAAGAGAAAGGAGTCTCTCCAATAGTATAACAGCTCTGGATTCATACATAAAAGTTGCAGCCGAGAACTCTTCTAAATATTCTAACAATTCATTTGGTTTCTTTAGACTCTGCACTGCAATTATAGTTGAGGGGAGTTTGCTGCGTATAAATCTAAAGTAGTTATATAGACAGCCCCGAGACCCCAGCTTAACTGTCTCGGCACTGCCCTCTCTAGTTTACAAGTAACAATACTTTTATGTTCCTTGGTTAAAGGTTTGGTTACAGTTTGATGTAAAATAAGCTTCTTCATTATACCTCCCCTGTCAACTTGAACTCCATACAAGATCTATATGAGAGACGATAGGCTTGATTTATACATAATTACTTAATTGTTAGTTAACGGCATATCTAGAGTTATATCTTAGCGAATGTGAGACTATAAAAGATGCTGATTTTCTTCTCTCCTCAGATTCATTTGCATTGGTTCAGGAACACAGGTTTACAAACTTTACAATTTTGATTTGAGATTAGATTACTGCTACAAATGCGATGTTAGTTGATAAGTGCAGTAATGCTCACTCTCATTTAGGCTTATCATCTGTACTTAAATTACACATCAATACTTTCTAGCCTAGAGATATATTATTCCTTAATAACGCAAAAGCATAAAGACGCCGGTTGGAAACCAGGGATCACCGGAGGAAAACAGTTGATGAGTTAATCTAGGAGAAGACATCTCGCTAATTATATTTTATTTTATTACAACCTACGGCTTATGGTATGTGCACTATAAATAATACATGATTTTAACTGCGTAATACAATTTAAATATAAATACATAGAAATCAGAAACATTCAACTGGAGTCATTCATTTAACCGGTTGCCCATTCCCATACCACATTTTTTTCTCCTCTCCCTCAAATTCCAATCCTCCCAATTCTCTGAAGTTGACATGACTACTAATGGAATTCAAATTAGATTGAGTATGGGTGGACTACTCCGGAAATGAACTTTGGGCTAACAACAATGTATTGAAATGAAAGATTACAGTCTGCAATATATATATTTAGCAATGAGAACATTGTCATCACTCTTTGGATCAACGCGAGCCTACAGCTAGGAAAACATGAAAAACTGCAAAAATTAGATCTGACCATGAGATATGTAGCTAATAAAAAACAACACAGAGCTTTAGCTACACCTACCTCTTACCTTTTGTGATCCTATCAAATAGTTCAATCACAATAAATATATATATATAATTTCACTCAACACTTTGTCTTATCCTATATTGCCTTATCATCTAGCATGGAAACCCCTTTTTTGTTATATGAACTATAAATAATTCTCATTAGACTAAACCGCTGAGACAATGAACTTGTCCATAACACGTGGCTTTCTTCTTCCTCTCCAAGTCTAATAATTTCTTTGTAAAAATAATATGTCCTAAGTATTTTCTCACAGTAGAGGATTTTTTTTAGCATTATAAACGCTCAGTACAATTTTATATTATCGCTTACACAAGTGAGTTTTGTATGGCAATGATGGCATCTTTTTACTAGCATTTAGCACAACATATTCAGCAAGGTTCTCTCCTCCCATTTAGGAGGGAGCTGCAGAAGAGTCGGTGAAAGTGCCTAAAGCCTACAGTCTTTAAAAGTAGAAAAGCCTAGGAGTAAATGTGTGTTAACTGTAAACTTAATCTCTTACAAGCATTCCGCTGAACATTGAACAAAATAGTTAAGTTATAGGTAATCAATATAATTATATAGAAGAGACCATAAAATATGTAAATACAGTCTGTAAATATATGTAATTGTATAATTATATCAGCAGTAGATTGATATCGGCTCTCACGCAACAGAAAGTGGAGCGCAGACAATCTTTAGGTTCGCCTTCCTTCTAGCGCCTTCCAACAAATAAGGGAAACATAAATAGCACCACGAGTACAAAAATCATAAACCAAATGAGTTTCGTTTACTACCGGGACTATTAAATTTCTTAGTAAAGCACAATCACTAGTTAAGTATATATTTTAAATGAGGAAAGCAGTGCGTAGTCATCACGGTCCCTGTGTATATAGGAATTTGTTTCACTAAATATAGCTCTGCTTTCTTCCACGTGTACCACTTCAAGCAAATAACTTTCTCTGATTTCCCTTCCAAACTTTGACAAAACACAACTTTGTCTTAAAAACTATTTATTTTGAATGAGAAA
This sequence comes from Lepidocyrtus paradoxus, assembly GCA_034696885.1. NCBI lineage: Eukaryota > Metazoa > Arthropoda > Collembola > Entomobryomorpha > Entomobryidae > Lepidocyrtus > Lepidocyrtus paradoxus. Next base: position 42,402 of record JAQGAH010000316.1, on the reverse strand, counting down.
TCTCCTTGTTTGAGTCTTTGTTCTTCAGCGTGACTGGTGAGATTCCTCTTTTGTCCTGTTGCCGTGGGATGGAGGTGGGTTGGGGAGTTGCTTCTCCTCTGACTGGTTCTGCGTTTTACAGGAGCCCGCACTCGGACTATTAGATCCATTCTGTTGCTGACTAGAGTGAAGGTGGCTGTGAGAGACTGGGGATGGAGGAATACTGGCGTTCAGTAGAGGACTGGATTTTGAACTACCACTCGCTGTAGTTGTCGCCGAGCCAGGGGCTACGCTTGACATAGGGCCTAGAACTCCCAAGGGGAGGGGTCCATAAGGGCCATTGCTAAATAAGCCAGAGCGAGATGATGGTGGAATGCGTGCAAGCTCTCTGTCCCTTTCGCTAAGCTGAAGTAGGCTTAGACTCATCCGGGGTCCGGCTCCTAGGAAGCCGGGGAACGCGTCCCATGCAGACATTCCTGGCATTGCGGAGCTCAAAGGGGATGATGGAGGGTAGATCCTAATTAAGAGTAGTTCATGCTTATAATTATTTAATTACACACTTCAAGAACAAAAGGTAACGGTTTTGTAAATTGCATATGAAGGTATGTACCTTGAAGGATGACTGGCAGCATGTGAAGGTACAGATTTTTCAGCGGCTTGTGCAATTCTCTCTCTGTCGTAGGGGGACAGAATTGGCGTTGATGCTCTATCCCGCTCCCCATTACTACTTAATGAGTCTTCTTTACTCCTTCCACCACGGACGGCACTTGTACTATTACTGTGAGAGTCGTTGGATCTTGAACTACGGGAATCACCATCCCCATTTTCATGAGGTGTTGTCCTTGAGGTTCGAATAGGCGACCTATCCCTGAACGGGGATGAGTCCCGCCCACGACTTTCTCGTTCTCGTTCTCTACTCGACCGTTCCTCGCTCTCTTTTTGCCTCCGTGTTTCAGTTGGCGTTTTGGAATCACGTTGTTCTAGCCTTTGTTGAACTTGCCAGTTTAATGAATTACTTGTACCAGGGAATGGAGGGCGAGTGGGGAATCTGAAAAGTAAAAGTTTTACTTAAAAACGATCCCACTTATCAGAGGATATTAAATTTAAAAAAAAACTGCTAACCTCGCCCACTGATCTTGACCAGGACTTAAAGCCACAAGAGAGGAAAGGTCTCTTCCCAAAAGACTGGATCCAAGGCCACTTAAACCCCCAGCAAAACTTGGTCCCAAAGCCCCAAATCCTGGATATCTAGGAAGTGGAGGGCCTAGGGAAAAGCATTTTGATAAGTTGGTGAATTTCATATTGATAATGATTCAATGATTAACTATGCAGAGTTTTACTGTTTTTTTGACAGTACCTAAATGTGAGGCAGTCGAATTGAGAAAGAGTGGATCGTATGGCGTTCCCCTTGTTGACGCATGAGGAGGGGGTGCATGTGGTGATAACATTGGTGCTGTAAAAGGTGGATGAGCCTCTCCAGGGCGACCCAGACCTGTGAAAGCATGACTTGAGGATCTAAGTAAATCTGCCGTCAAGCTTGTAGGTGGTCCCGTGGAGGTGGCAACAACGGGCAGGGTCGACATTTCCGTCGCACTGGCCGCACTTACGGCTGACGAAGACGGATTAAGTCCTTTGGAAGAGCTAGAGCTTGCTGTACTTGAGCCTCCAGACTTTGAGGTCCCATCTGTGGCTCTTTGCTGGTGTTGATAAATCTCCCAGGCTATTCTCACATGCATTGCGTTCCATTTTCCGGTTTTCTGTTGATTTTAGAAATGCAATTTTTAAAAAGTTTGAAACATTTATGAAGGTCACTGAAACTGTGCAATTTTGATAAAGACTTTGCTCACCTTTTGTGTGTATGTAGGTAATTGAGTGGGAGGAGCAAATGGGGTGGCAAGGCCAGGTGGTGGCAACATTCCGTTAAAACCAGGATATGATATGCCCATACTAGTTCGGTAAAATGGGGAATCCATGCCCACCTTTGGAAGGTCCTTGAACTAAAGAAATGAAATCATTTCATTTGAAATTGGTAGACCTTCTTTTAAATATAGCAAAAAATGAAACGTGATAAATTTAACAAGAAACTATATTAATTGTCTTACCAGTGGCGGTGGAAATAGCGCCGAATGAGGCGGGGGATGGCCTGAGGGTGGAGCACCAGGATTGTGTGGAGGTAAATGACCAACGCCTGACAACGGAGGTAACAAAGGATGATGATGATGCAGGTCACTTGGCCTTGTTAGAAAAGGGGAAGGTCCACCGCCAACGCTCCTGTCCCCTGAGATCAGTCTACTTTCCAAATCTCTACGTACCATATCACTAGTTGCTTGACCTGGAACAAAATTCATTTCCATGAGTATTCCCGTAAAATGAACTTTGTAACCAAGGGAAGGGGAATAACTTGTCTAGCCATGTAAGTACTTACTCATCAGAAACCCAAAATTACCTGGAAATAAGGGATCAACAGTTGGCCCAAAAGCAGGGGGCTGACTTGCCGGATGGGCCGAAATTGAACTTAACGGTAATATCGGAGGCGCAAACATATTTGCGGCTGCTGAGGTATGGGGATGGTGGGACTGAAGGCCGTGCGGATGTGTTACTCCTGGATAGCCTCCAAAGTGGCTAGCTACAGATGACGGCGGAAGAGATAAGTGACCACTTATCGTGCCAACGGCAGACCCCGGATGGTGACCAGAATGAGATGCTGGTGGCGGAGGGGTCGGTCTAGGCACAGGAGATAACCCAGGCACAGTACTACAGACAAGCCCAACAATACATTAGGATTGTTATGCGGTATCAATTTTGATAGCACAATCTGAGGACATTTAGAAATAATGTATACCTTAACCATGAAGCTGCCTTGGAATAGGATGAGCTCTGAAGTTGAGGAGATAGATTTGGAGGCAACGATAGATGAGAAGGGGGCTGTGATCCACTGACCGGTGTAGCACTCGATCTGCTAAGGCTACTCACATTGCTGCTGTAAAGTGGAAAGACAAATCCGACACTTTATAAACTAGTACAAAAATAACATTTAATTACACCGTCAAATGTCTCACCTGTAGCTATCACGTTCTCTTGTAGGGCTGTGCCCTCTCGGAGAGTGACTCCTCGAGGAGCAGGACTGCGTGCTCGCGGATGCAGCCAGTGAGTTGGATTGATTGCCAGATAGAGCTGCCCCTTGACTCCCACTCACAGTCCCTGACGAGTAGCCGATTGTGCCAATTGGGATTGTGGACGCACTACTATTGCTCCCTGCAGACGAGGATGACCCTGGATGCTGAAGAGACTGCGTGGCTGAGACAGAAGCTGAACTAGCAGTTACTTTGCAATGGGGAGGAACTCCACCGTAGGAGTTCGAGTTGATGTTTGGATGATGATGGTACGGATGGTGATGATTATGGTTGTTGCTAGCGGGGATATGTTGATGTTGATTGAGGTGATGATGATGATGGTGGTGGTGTTGAGGGTGATGTTGTGGGATTGGGTTTTTAGCACTTGATGGAACGTTTGAGGATGACGAGCTACTTGCGGGAGAGTCGAGGAGACGAGCTATTGATCCAAATGCTAATGCTGCATTTGACTTGCTAGTAGGGACTGTAGCTATTATAAAACAGTGTTCAGTTAATTCCCGATTTAAATTAAGTAACCACATAAAACTTACTGTTTCATTACACTCACCTTTGTCTTTCGGAGTACTTGGGACTTTGTGGTGTGATGCTGAAGGGGCAATGCGAGATCCAAAGTTAGTCAAACTTGGTCGATCCTTATATTCAGACGTTTCCAGGTTACCGTGGTCCTATAAATATGGACAAGTTAATAGTTAATTAGAAATCTTCTAATTCAATCATGTTGTAATATTTTATTAATCAGCCTTAAATCTTTCTTTACCTTTCTGTGAGAGTTTTCGATTGGTAGGCGAACAAGAGATCCGGCAGAGGGAGAGTTAGAGTAATCACTAGAGTTGTGTTGCGCTTGATAGGACTTCGTTGTTGAGGAACTCGAAGAATGTGGCTGTTTGCTATGTCCGTTATTGGTATCAGTACAATGATAATTATTTGCTGAACTATTCACGCTGGTGGTGTAGTGGCAACCGCCACCAAAGTTGTTAGGAGGAGTGCCTTTAATTCGATTATTGTAAAGGTGCTGCTGATTGTTCTTTACGTTGTTGTGGTGGGGAGGAAGAGGATGATGATGAGGATGTTGATTATTGGGATGATGATGATGGGGACTCTGGTGAGGGAGTGAAATATATGGGGAGCCTATTGGAGTAACTTCCTTTGGACTCTCAGGCTCTATTACTGTAGTGACCGACGATTGAGATCCACTGCAAGCGTTCGATGCTGAAGGGGGGCCACCACCACCTAATGGACTTCTGACGCGAGTAATGGCTGTGGTAGCATATGGGGTGAACAACGTCTGAGAACCTATTCGACCTTGGCCAAACTTCTCCTTTGGATTGCTAACCGGCGCGACAACTTGCTGCTGCGCTGGGTGGAGACTGTTGGCTGATTTTGGGCTTTGCTGACTGATTGGTGTGAAGGCGGTCTGAGAGGTGTGCGACGACTGCTGGGAGACTGTGGCTGGAACTCCTTCCACAGTTCCGTCCGGGACGACGGGTTGCGTTAAGTAGGAGTGGTGATTGCGACCGTTAACTTCTAATTGGCGTTTAGTTGGACTTACAGGACCGTTCTAAACACAACAACAAATACATCAATCGTTTTACAAGTGGATTAAATAGGAAGGTAGAGTATTTCAACAGTTCAAGTAGTAAACTTACCGAGAATGACTTTACATCCGTGGGCTCCGGTGAGGAATCAAGAGGTTCAGTTTTTATAGTAACAACACTATTATTTCCACGAAGGTCTCCAACCAAAGGGTTCTCAGAAGACGGGCTAAAACCGGGTAACGAACTGTGTGCTCGCGGAGGGGCTGAAGGCGCTTTCTGATGATTCTGAATCTGGACTACCGACGAATGCGAACTGAACTGAGTAGCTACCGTTGTTGACGAAGCGTTTCCAGAGTGTAGAGGGGAGGTCGGGGGTTTCTGCGGATGATCGATGGATGTGGAGGTCGATGTCGAAATGGAAGTAGCACGATTACCCTTCAACTCACTTAGAAGATGGATTGAATGCTGTGTGGCTGTTTCAGCAACCTTCACGATCTGAGTTGTGTGACGATGCAGATTCTCCACTACATCAGTCTTACCCAATGAATCTGCAATTTACAAAAAAAAAGAAGAAAAATATGAATTGTGAATTTAAAAATTACATCTTGGAAAGCTTATTTGTTAAAACATCCTACTATACCCACAATAAAAGATGAGTAAAAAAAGGAGAAAATTCTTTAAATTTTTTTTTGTGAATCTACAGATGAGCTTAGCTATGTAATGTCATCATACAACATTCCCCAAAAAATCCCTGTCATCCAATCCCCCCTTTCCTTTTTTCCCAGCACATATTTCTCTTTACCGACAGGAACCAAACTTGTAGAAAAACAACCGTCTAAAATCTCCTTTGACTCCCTTGTCAAAAGGAGCGGACTGAAAGCGCAACATTGTGACAATCCGTTGTTCCATTGCGTGACGGAGGGAACCCGGATCTTATTATAAGATGGCATGCCATGCCAGCTCCCCATAAAAAACCTAAGTAGGAGGATTACAACAAGACAAAAGTCAGCAAAGGAAGTCAGCCTACTTGAAGCCATGCGGGTCTTGATTTTCTCCAGATTCCCTTTCCCTTTTTATCCTACTCCAGGAATGCGCTATCCCTTTTTGCACATTCACCAAGGAAATAAATGCTCACCAGAGTGTTAGCTCTATGACTACTTCAGTGGTTTGTGTGTGTGTCAAGCAGAAGCTGTTTTTCTATTTTCATGTTCATTTCAGATACCAAAGGAATACACGAGTTTTTTTTTTTTTTCCTCGGGAAAAGTTCAAGAAGGGAGAAAATGGAAACTCACTTTTCTCTCCGTTTATTTTACTTTCTCTCCCTCCATTATGTCCCAGTAAACAACCAGAATAACATCGGCAACTTCCTCGGCTGAGGTCTATTGGGACATGTATTAAAATGGTGGAATGCTCACTGCCTCGGCTAGTTTCATACAATATGTTATATAACCATAAAGTCACTGGGAATTTCCCCCTTGTTAAACTACGAACAGAGGGAAGAAAAGCCCAACGAGGATGAAAAAAAATGAACGTCAGCAGAGATTGAAGACAAAGGGAAAGGAGAACACAAACAAGTAATGTGGGATAATTTTTTCGGTTAAGACTTTCCCTTGTCTGCCTGTCACCGTCAAGCGCTCTCTCCAAGGAGATGACAATAAATAGAATCATCATGACTCCACCACCATTTCCTTCCGAGAAGACATCCGCTGGCGTTCACTCCTCTTAACTATTATTGTAAGAGAATAATATTTCTGAGGGGAGAATAAAAAACGGAGAAATTTATTAGCTTTGATTTGCTTCCGCGAGAGTCCCACCAACTTATTTAACCTAGCACGTTAGCCTAATATAATTTTGGCGAGTTGTTCTGTCCATTCTCATCCAACATAATAATATTAACATTATTTTATCGCTCAGACTTCCACGCTTATTGTGTTATGCCAAGAAAAGTCATTCATTTCACATGGCCAAGACCACACGCAGACCATCCAAGAAAATATTGAAGGCCACAGTTTACTATAAGCCTGGCTGTGGAAAATCCTAAAGGAAAGAGCCAACAGCGGAAATAATTTAGCAGACAATCACCATTCCAAACCTACCATTAAAACCCAATTCGCATGTGCATCTAAGCTGAATAAAATGCAACTCAACAAGAAAATCCTGAAGCTTTCATGTCACTCACTCAATTACAATGGCCCTTAAGATGGATGTATTTTGCTTAAGAATCGTTAAGAAAAGCTCACTCCCTCCATTCTTCCCTTCCCTGCCTTGTTCACTTCTCAAAATAGAAAGTTGAATTAAATCTAAGGAGCTTACATAAAAAGTCCCATACTTTCTCAGGATTTCCCTCCCAAATATAAATACATTTACGTATATCCCCTTATTGTGTTAATCTGTGACAAACAGAAAAAAGAAAGTCTCAACCGTAACAAAAGTACAGCACGGTTGTATTCCTTCCTCCCTATCAGCTTTCACACAGACTTTCACAAATTCCTCCCTCTGACTCGAAGGATCAGCATAAGAGTTCCCAGTGAAAAGTTGACAGAGTAAACCACTCACATTGAGGTTTTCTCTTTAAGGTTTACGAACAATAAAAAAAACGGAGGAAAATCCTCGTCAAGTTTTTTTCCCCACTGTTTCCTCCATTTCTGAGAAAAAAAAATCTATCCCAGGCCCTTTTAATACTTTTACTTACGTAGTCTATAAAGCGCCCCCAGTATATTTTTTTTTGTTACACGTGCATTCTCTTTTCTTCAGAGGCAGATATAAAAGGGAAGACAGAGACGGAGAAAAAAATGGAGAAGAAAAGGTTTCATGCTCTTCAATCTCCTCTTATTGTGTAAGTACACACATACTCAGCCCACTCTCCTTACTTTCCCTTTTCATATTATCCTTTTCTTCTCCCCTCTTTACCCATTCGAGTACACACTCCTTTCTCGAAGGTAAACGAGCTTTTGATTTTTTCTCTTTGGAAAATGGTTAATGCATTTTTTTTCTTCCGAGAACAGATTATGCTATCCACCTACAGGGTTATTTAGGAGTTGTAAGGTTTTTTTTATTGTTATTGGAGTATTACTACCTTATCACCATTATCATCATTATTTCCATCGTTGGCGTAATCATGTTCAATCCACTTTGGTCTCATTGACCAAGCGGGGGGAAAACGACTGGGGAGTAATGAGGAGCTGTTCCTGGAGGAACATGGTGTTATCGTTAAGTCAATTCCAGTTCATTATTTAAGACTGGGTTGAATTACTACAAGAAGTTCCCAATTGATGTTGTAGCTTGCTGTTTAACCTGCTTATAGGTGTCATTAAAAAAGGCTTATAGCCATTCATGGATGTAACATCGATGCAATCAGTTTTTTGCAAGGGAAAAAATATGTCGAACAATAGGGTGGTGAAAGTTTGGATTGAAGTGAGGAGAAGATGGATGAATTAATCTGCTAGACAACGGATTGATTCTATTGATCAAGGGAAAAGGTCGAGATTCTCGGAACGGTAATAATATTAATGCAAATTATAGACTATTTATTATTAGTTCGTCTTATATTGCGAATTAAACTGAAATCTGATTTGATTTCCCTTCCCAACCTTTGCATTTTTGTTCTTATCAATAAGAAACTGAAAAAGAATCATGTCTTATTTACCGCTGTTATGATATGGCCTCACAAACAAAAAAACACACACATTCTTTGCAAAAATAAACCCACCTCCATCATCAAATACCTTCCCCAGGAAAGGGAATAAAAGAGCCTGGAAAAATTCTTCTTTTTATCATCTTTCAAAGATAAGCGAACAAAAAAATTTCAACAAGAGAGCAAAACCAGAGAAAATGCAACGCATATTTTCTTTTTCAGAAGAGAGGATCATCATCATTGAAACTGCTTCTTGTACAATTTCCTGAGAAAAAAAAATCCAATTCCATCAACATCAACAAAATCCCCATAAAGGTACTAGTACACACAGCCATACATATATAAAGAGAAAAACCCTCCCAAAAAAAACTACCGAGTATGAACGTGCATCTGGATATCTCTCTATTATCCACGAGAGGAAAAAGGGAGAAAAAAGGAAGACTGAGCTCCTTCTTCCCTCCCAAGGAAAATAACAAAAGGAAAAGAAGATGAAAATGAGATAAGAGAGAGGAGAAAGGAGTGGGTAAATCTTTGAAGGGAAAAGTGTGTATAAGAAAGAAAGAAAGAAGCAACAACACTGATATCCTATCTGGAATGTTTAAGTACGTTCCTTTCTTACCCGCTCCTTCTATCTACTTCCCTGCTCTTATACTCTAGTTAGTACTTACGGAGAATGGTGAAGTGAGTGAAGACTTTCGAGTTTTTTTTTGTGTCTGCCCAGGATAAAAAAAATAGATAACAGCTCAGACACAAGCGAGTTCAAGTAATCGTACTTCCTATTCATGGCTTTGCTCTGGGCCCCTTTCACAGAGAATATATCCCTCCCGCTACCTATATTAACACATTTCACAACAGATAAACACACAAAAGGCTAGGGATATACGAGGATGGGGAAAGGAGCATGAGAAAAAACATACGGTTTTGCTTTATACCCATTTTACTCCCTCTTGCCATCTCATCCCCAACGTTAGAGTGACTATACCAGCCAGCCAACCACTACCACACTTTTTTTCTCCTTGCTTGAATCTCTTACAAGGAGGACTATTACAGCTATTACCCAAGTTCGAATTCATTACAAAGGGACTGAAAGAAGCAAACCGAGAATAAGGAACTGTCTGAGAGGGAAAGTAATAAAAAGGAAACCACTGGCTATAGGGAAAGCATGTATCTGGCAGTATATGAAAAGGAGTGACTTTATATCTTGGCAGGTTTGGAATGAGTGAATAGGGATGTGGTACAGGGCAGGCCAATAGGCCAAGCCGAAAAAAAAGGATCTTGGCGTAACCACTGTATAGCTTCTCAAAAAAAATGTTCGTGAGCTTCCCCTTTTTTTCTTAAATGAATATCCACACTTACCAGGGAACAGAGCATGAATACAGGGAATGAATATAGGAAGAGCTGGAAAAAAAGAAGAAAAACTCCTCATGATCGATTTTTTTTTCTTCTCTCTTCTTTACTGCTCTGTGCACTGACGAAGAAAGTCAGACCATAAACAAGTCAGGGTAATATCCTCATATTGGGAGAAAAGGACTCGGGGAAAAAAGATGGAGGAGTGATGAAGAGAAAAAAAGGGAATTGATGATCATCATCGTGATCATCATCATGATGCTCAGAGAATATTCAAGTAACCGTGGCCGTCACCCTAGTAGGATGTATCTTAAGGCTGTGGATATACCTCAAAGTTAGGAAATAGCTCATATCCAAAGAGAAGACTCATCTTATATCCCACAATAGGGGTTAGATCAGGGAGGGGGGAGCATATATGGAGTGGTATTATTTCCTCCATTTTTATCCAATTTCTTAAAAAAAGAGCGTTCAAATAACTATTTTTAAATCAGCAGGAAAAAAACTCTGCAGACAGCTCAGAATCAGCCTGAGATGGGATGTAACACATCTCATTCCGTTATGATTTGAAGCAATTTCTCCTTTACATCTCTATTATATTTATATACATAGCTATATACTTATCTATCAAGCACTGTTCTCCATCTGAAAGGAAAGTTGAGTATGAGAAGGTGTGCAAACTTGAAGTTATAATACATGTACTTCATAAAAGTCAAGAAACCTTATGGAGAAAGCAGTCCCTCCATATTTCCAGCTTGTGTGTGGTTTTTTCCTTTCAGAGTTTAAGCATGGATCGGGGATAGATCTAAAACAGCTACACAGTATGAAATGGAAGGAGAGCGTCTTTATTTAAAAAAAAACAACTTTTTTTCTCCCTTCCCCACCGATACTTTTTCTTCCTATTTTCCCCCAACTACGAATGGATAATACACTACTGTCAGTTCATACAAATACGGTGGTGGGGATGATGGTGATGATGATGCACGTAAAAGAGAAAACTTTTTCCCCTTTTTATCCAGATTCATCCGTCTGACAACATGCGTACAGTCACTCAAAGTGGAAAGGAGGGAGTGCCCCCACAGATATATGATATTTCACTATTCTTCCTCTGTTCCCTTTCCAAAGGAAAATAGAAAATGGCTTTAAATATACGATATAAGGATAAGCCCTTTCGGATGCATATATGAACAACTGGGAAATACTCCCTCATACCTGACATACCATCTTTTTTTCCTTTTCCCAGCCGTGGCTCAAGGATTTAGTGGATGAATCAGAGCAAAATTCATTCACCGAGGAAAAGTTCCGTCAATAGAGATGGGGAGAGAGGAGAATGGGAAGGGGGATATATTTTATATGGAGAGGGAGTTGATAAGTATGTTTTTGGAGTAAAACTGAAAAGATGATAAAACCAGGGGGAAGGAAGCCTAGCCGAGGATTTTCACTTCTGCATGATGAAATGAAAATCTCAACCAATCATTTCACTATATAATTTTTTTTCTTCTTCTTTCCATATTATTTTTCTTTCCCATTTCTTCCCTTCCCATCTTTTCTTCTTTTTAAACTTATTTTCCCCCTTTTTTGGATCCATGTCCAATATAAAACAAGTCATATTATACAGACGAGCTACATACCTATATGGTTTTTCATAAGTTGGATGGGAAAAGGTGAGAAAAATTCACTCGTAATTTACAACCTCAACCAAGTGAACATTCCGATCTGACAGTTATGCATCTGTATGATATGCAATAATATAAACAAATATTAGTTTTCTGCAAGAATAAACTGTAAAAAACTGTTTCATTGTAAAATTACTCATTTCATTAGTTTTTAAATATTTATTTAATTTCTCTAACGATTTGTTCATAGTCTCCCTATCACACTGTCGGTTTTATAATCTTAGAAATGTACAATAGTCGCTTATCATTTACCTCTTTCTACAGCTATAACAGACTATTATAGCCAACCCAGGTATCATAAACAGCTCATCTTGCAGCCATTCAATTCAACCAGCATTGGACTAAATGAGGCTTCCCTGCGTAGACAAACAGAGTAAATTGACTTCCGCCGAAATGAAGTTCTAGAGGGAATCATTTAGCACATAATTAATTCCCTGCCTTCTTCCCCTCTAATGTTTCTGTCTTCATCAGAAGGCATTATCTTACAGTGGAGCAGAGTCATCACCGCACTTGAGTCTGACATTGAGATGAAAATGAGCTGGCACTCCAACAGCCACTCACACTAACAAAAAATAGGGAGAGAGCTCTGACCATTTTCAGATCACAAGGGATTCCTTTCACAACCTTCTATTGAAACACCCAATTCAGGGGAAATACAGAAAAAAAACTTTTTCTCCAATTTCTCCAGCGCGGTTCTTTTTTTTTGGTATGGTCATACGATTTTCCTTGTGAAAGTGAAGCAAACGAAATTACAGAAAAAAGGACAGAGGACTATACCTACGCATCTGATACTACCCATTTAACTTAAACATCCGACCAGATTGGGGAAGCCTTATCGAAATCGATTCTATTTGAGAAATGAAATGGTTACCAATAATGGGGAAATGAATTATTAATTGTTTGACCAAATGTTAAATTATATTCTTGATGCTAAAGCTGGATAAAAACTATTTTCTCTTTCTTATCATATGTCTGAAGAAGAGACCCTTGTAATTTTGAAAGCTCAGAGTAAATAAAAGTGATTTTGATAAAAGGCAATCATGAGTCCCCAACTAATTTATATAACTTGAGGGAAATAACAGTGTTCCTTGTCCCAGTGGGATGAGCGGGAGGAAGTGAAACTTTGGAGAAAATTAGTAGCCATGGAGTATTTCTGGAAGAGACTATGGCTGAGTGAATCCTGCTCCTTAAAATCATATGGATTGACCTAATCATGACTATTAGGACCTATTGGATTTCATTAGGAGAAAGCACGTACTGCTACTTATCGTTATTATGGCAAAGTCCGTGAGGACCAGTTTCATAAACTTGCGCAGAATTTCGAAGTAGTGGATAATTATAATGGGAGGAAAAATGGGAGCAAATCTATCCGGAAACTTGCCGCCGGAAGTAATCGCATTATCTATTGCTCTATACATAGAAAAAAACTAATTCATGATTCTAATAACCTAAATGACAGATTTAATTTGTCATTTCTTACAAAAATATTGATTGAATATTGCAATTTTATGAATTTTCCCCCAAAAAAATCCTTCGAGCCGGAATCGAACCAGCGACCTGTTGATCTCTACCATACTAATTAACTAACTACGGAATTGAGCTATCGAAGGAATCTGAAAGTTTCTAATGGATTTTCTTGAAATGATTCTTGAAGAAAACGGCACTTTAAATAATGGAGAACATGTTAACAAGGTTTGACATGTCTAGCTATAAGGAAAAGTCAGATCATCCTTTCCAGATTAAATTATCTGTTTAAGCAAATCACTTGACAAAAGTATGTAAATGGTAGCAAGTTTCCTTCGATAATAAAATCATCCAAATCCCTGTCAGTGTTAACTGGGCAGGATATATTTCATTCTAGTTCATCCAAATATCTTGGCCAGGATTAGAAAGAAAGGAATATTATGCAGAATAAAGGTTGTTAATCATTTATGAGTGCGTCACTAATGTTAGTCGAGGATTCTGATACGAAATATAGGATTGGAAAAGTATAGCACGTAGCATTTTTCAACAGCATTTCCACAGGTTAGGATGGGATATCTGGAAAAAGATAAGCCTACAGTATGGCACCTTCAATTCCGCTACAACAGTTATATACGTAGTTCTGATTTGCATAACTTTCGCCATCCAACTTTGACAAGAGAGTCTGGAGACATAAAAAGATAATAAAGGTTAGTAATGGTAATCCCTATTAGCAAATGTCTCATCATGTTTTGTAGGAAAGTAGGCAGGTCATCATCAAAACAATTTCTCTCAGGATGCATGTCATGTCATGGTGTAGGATGACAATTTTCATTCACGACAAGCTTCTCTCATCATTCATGAAACTTATCATCCTCCAATAACAATACTTTTATACAACCGGCAGAGGAGGAAATGTAGGATTACAACTTCAACTAGGAATATAATTTTAATTTGACTACTTCTGAAGGATGAGACTTACTGCATTAGATAGGCAATTTAATCTTCTCCATTCTAGTGCAACTAGTGTGTAATAAACACGGCCATACTACATGTAATAATCATTTAATCGAAAAAGAATTTTATACCAAATATATGCATCAAGCTTCACCATTTCTCGTAATCGGGATCATATCCCAAAAAATGGAGCATTTTCTATGCATATAATCCTAGTATCCCTCGTGTTGCTTGCTTACGTAAATGGTAGTCTCATACGAAAATGGTAATCTCTTGCCTACGTAAATGGTAGTCTCTTACGAAAATGGTCACTTGCTTGCTTACGTAAATGGTAGTCTCATACGAAAATGGTCGTCTCTTACGAATATGGTTATTTCTCACTTACGAGAACGGTAGTTCATACGAGAATGGTTATATCTCACTTACGAGAATGGTAGTACTTACGAGAATGGTCACTTGCTTGTTCGACCCATAAATCATATAGGAAAAATACGTTTTCCTTGGTTCCTAGTAAATAGCATAGAGAGGTATGGCAGATAGTGACAAAGAGAATGCAGCTAGGCATTGGCAAGTTCACTCTGTCATTGTCATTGGCATTGTCTCTCCACACCAAGTAGACAACAAGGACCGTCACCTTGCCAGGAAAGATAAGCAGGACAAATACAAGTAGGGGAGAATAGAATGACAGCATTGAGAAGAGTCAAATATATATTCGAATATATGATGAAATATAATTTGGGAAGAGGCTTCCGAGGAGATAATATCTCACTCCCGTCTCCAGAGAGGCTCATTATTATTTTGTACCTTAAACTGAACAGTTCATTAAAATTCAGTTATTAGAAAACTTAGTGGGGAGTTTACTAGTGGGAAACTTAATATAAGTGCCACCGAACCAGGAACTTTGAGAAGATTCCGAGGTGGGACCTACCCAGAAAATAGAGCAGCAGGTTCGTCCGCTATCTCCAAAATTCCAAGCTCCAGGTAACCACCCTATATGGAACAATTCATATTTAGGTGAGCCATAAGCCATACCTACCGACTCCAGCAACCTGGAAAGAGAAAAGCTCAGATACTGAGGTAAACGAACTCCTATTTTCATGCGAAAATTTATAGGAGGTGGAAAAGAATGTAAAAATTGTCACCAACAAAATCTAATCTTGATTTGTTTGTTGGATCTAGCTTCTACGGTCGGGCTGAAAGGCTGCCAAATAATTCCATGGTCGGGCAGAAAAGCCGATAATAATTCCCGGTATAGGCACAAAACACTCCGATTGGACAATCAATACAATCCGAGGAAATACTCCGGACAGCGAGATAACCATAAAGTCCCTGTAGGGGCAATAGGCGACATTAGATCACATCCGCATCATCAGACCGAGTGTTCCACCTCCCAACTCATCATATCTTTCTCCACCCAGATCACCAGATAGATCGCAAAGAAACCACCTGCACATCTTTACAACTTAGAGCCATAGGATAACAAAAGGTTAAGATTATACATTATAATTGGAAATTTCTACGGGAGTAAGGTCTTGTCTGTGTGTATATCTTTTCTATAACTCGCTTCTTCTGGCACGGGGTGGTGGTAGAGAAATAAAACATAGTTTGGTTAGAAATATTATTGAGATTGACGGATAAGCACTGACTTAGGTCGGGATGCCCTTCCATTTCTCACGTTGAATTACTTTTACCAAACTGGGAGAGTAGGAAATTGGAAGAAAGTCTGTTGTTGCTCACAAAGAGCTAGTTTAGACACATTTTCCGATATCCAACATTCCTGGAGTAGGAAATTGGGAGGAAATCTGTTGTAGCTCATATCGAGCAAAGTTGAGATTTCTTCACCGATATCCAACCCGATTAGGATAGACGACGCTTATTGAAATTAGCTCTACAAGCAGTCTATGAGCATCACATCGGGGTTTTCGGAGATTCCCTCCCGATCGGATTGTATAATCTCGAAGGGGGAATTACGAAGGAAGATAGGAAGAAATAGGGAATTCATAAGGGGGTTCTTTTCATGAGTCAAAATCTTTTGAGGTGGCATCATCCATCGACATTGAAAAAGGCAGTATAGAGAAGGGGTAATGCTTGCTTGAGTGGTGGACCAAAGCCTGCAAGATTAGTGCACGCCTACTTTCTCAAAAATTAACACATTCATATCCAGGCATAGAGTAGAGATGGGAATGAGTTGGTATAATGTAAACAAACATTACATATCAAGCAGATGTTACGTACTTTTGCATGCTTTGCTTTGTTAGTATAATTCATTCATACTCACAAAGTTTACATTGGAAAATTTAAATTACGCGGCGATTATCTCGCGGACGTCAGGGTGCATCCTATTGGTTGTTCCTACTTCCGGTTCTAAAGCTCAGGGATTGGATAATATGCGGTGTCGAAAGAAGGGCATTGGATATAAGATGTGCCACTACTCAAGCATGCATTACCTGTTCTCTATACTGCCTTTTTCAATGATCCATCGATAGGTTCATTCATTTTCAATTTCGTCTTCTAATTGTAAGTTAATTGCTCTAGATCTCAGTCTAGCAATAGACGGGCTCTGCAGATAGAAATATCTCAAGTCCCACTCAGAGTGTTCTAGAGGCAAGGTGTAGATATAGTTGTAAATATAAATTCTAGTAAGTAAGTAGTTTTTTTAAGTAGGTTAAGTAAAGGTCAAGTACCTAACAGAATTCTTCTCGTTAATTTCACGCAATACTAATTATATACTTTGTAAGGTATATTTGCGCAAATGTATCAGGGACATAATTCACTTTATCCTTGGTAATAGAGTATTAGTTTTTAAATACTTTCAAACGGTACTTAAGTTAAATATAATAATTCTTAGATAATTCCATATTCAATAATATTAGGTACTTCTCCAAATGAAAGCTAATTAGAATAAAATACTAGCATTGTTCATTATAACAAGACACCGTAGTTTCGACAATTTATTGCAAGCACACATTCATGATCGTATTCAAGAGCATTGTTCAATAGAAGAATTTCAATTTATCACTTTCATTGTTTCTTTTGGGGGTTTTAAAGGGAAATTATTGTGCGCTAGCTGTAGCCAAAGTCAGGTGCTGGACCAATATTCAAATCATTTAGAGTGAGAGGCTACAGTTACCACAATGGTTACATGTCAATTTAAAACACGGGTTGGATTGAAAAAGCATCGCAAAGCTGACCACTTCAGCTCGAGCCGAGCCTCTTTCGTTTTAAATCTTAACTAGCCATGTAGAATTGTATGTTTTGTAAAAGATGAATGATATAGTATATATGTAGGTCAGACTGACATTGAGCAAAGTGCTGTGTTGTCAATCAAGCTCAGTGAACCATGCATGACACTGGACTCACAAACTCGTCCGGTCACAAACAAGTTCACAAAAGTGGTGCCATTATCAATGAGTATGGCGATGCCATTTTGCATGATGATTCCAACTGCTTACGGTGCAACTTTTGTCGAATGAATAGATTACTTGTTTTGGTTAATTAGGATGACAGTATCTTCGATAAGAAAGATGCAAGCCTGCATGATTAGCTCGCCAAGGAAAGATAATGAATCTTTTTGTGCAAAACATAAATGTTGTTTGTAAATCTGTGATGTAATGTCGCATGAATGTACCTCGAGACTTGGATCGTATAAAAAGGCGATGCAAGTAATAAAAAGTTGTCATTATGCTCAAAATGTTTTAGCCAACCTGGCGTTGGTTTTACTTTTGCCCTAGCATTTGATGTTCCTGGAAACTTTCCGGTTTTCGGTTTAAAAAAACCCGGAACCTTGTTTTGGGAATAAACCGAACCTGGGAAGAGCAAAGGATAAAGAAGGAAACATATCAAACCGATAAGGGGCGATATTATGAGAGGAGCTCCTTGCTTTTTCTGTCAAAGTCAGGAAACCTTGTTTTCAGACTGTTCAGATTCACTCAGAATTCCGGTAGGCAGTACGCGGGGAACCTTGCGTTTTTCGTTACTCCTCTCCAATTAGGGGATAGGGAAGATTTTTTTTTGACAAATTGTCAATTTTTTGTCATTTTTTTAAATTTCTTTTCCTGTCGTAATCTTTTTTTTAAATTTTTTTTTCTGAATATTAATTTGCACACGGGAAATCAATCATTCTTGAACTCATTTTTTAAATTATTTTGTTGAGTTTTTTCTCTCAAAACTTGTTAGTTACAACTTCTCTCGTTCAACAGAACATTTTTCCAATTTTATTCATTTAAAATAACGAGAATAAACCAAAAAACGACAAAACACTTGTTTTGGAAAACTCATTATTTTAATTTTTAGTATTTTGGAGCACAATTTTTGAACTTTTAAGGAATAGTCTAGCATAGAGTTTGATGCTTTAATTGGATTTAAGGTTAGAACTGATAAACACCAAAAAGAATTGATATTTTCCGTAGTAGTTAAAGGAATAGGCTCATAGTTTTTGAGGTTTCTGGCTTGGTTGTTAAAAGCTTGTGAGACTTCCAGGAAAATAGCAAACCACACGAAGGTAAAAAAATATTTAGGTTTAATAGCTCAACATTTTTTTAACGCTTTTGGCTTACTGCGCAAATTAATAAAGGACAAATCGCAGCTAAGCTGTTGAGAGTTCCGCTTATAAACTTATTCGCAATAATAAAGGTCGTGCCTGGCGCAGGACCGTGCTTCTTCGAAGAAAAAATAGGAGCTTATTAACACATATCCCCCTCACCGAATTATAATAACCGAACTATTATATAAAAACAAATCATTGAATAAATGGATAGGAGATAGATACAAGAAGGAAAACTTCCCTCAAATTTCTAGGTGTAGCGTATAACAAGCAACAAGAAGTCGCCGTTAGAAACCGAGAAACCCATCGTTTGTCGTAGATTTTCCGAAAATAAATACCAGTTAAGTAAGCAATATGTCAGCAACGAATAAAAGCCCAAGTTGGCGTTACTACTTCTAACATGCGCTTTGATTTTCCAGAGAGGGAGTTCCATATGGGTTATGTAATTTCATAGTTTAATGTGGAAAATGAGTTTTTAATCATTCATGAGTATTCAGGTTCAGCGCAGGATTCTAATATGAAAAAAGCATAGCGTACATTGTGTACCATTCTTCAACAACATTTCCACAGGCTTGAATGGGATATCTATGAAAAAATATAAGCCTTGAGATTATATACCTATAAGTAAGTGTCTTATCATGGTCTGGAAGAATTAGGTTGATAATTAAATCAATTCACCTCGGGTTTAGAGCTGCAGTAAGGCAGCACAACGTCAACACAAATTATCCTCTACCACCAAATGACTATCAGAAATTGCATAGTAGCCGCCATGCATGTAGTGTGTAGCGGCCAAATGGAAATATGCAGCATTGAAAACATTGAAATATTTATATTCAATCACTCCGCTTCTAAAATCTTATAGGACCAGGCAGATAGATGTGCACAATTTGATTTCACTGTAAAACCGCCAACTTGTCATGAAATTGTTTCATTCTACAGCTCTCTGTCCGTCTGTCTGATTTAATCTAATTCTGGTTTCGGTTATCGACATCCCAATCTCAATAATCAGAACAGTAAGATGAACTAAAAATGATTGAATTTGTATTTTATTACAGTTGACGCAGTTTCGTCAGACAATTTTCAAACCTCAAGATGAGAAGAAAGAGCAAATTGGTTGATGAGAGCCTGCTTATCGAACTGCTGCCCGGCACGATAAAGAAGTTACATGCTAAATTTCATGAACAGGAGAGACTTATGCAATACTATAAAAACCAGTTCGAAATTGAACGTGCCAAACGAATACAACTGGAAGAAAAGCTTCTCAAGATTTTGCCCCATCCGAAGTCTCCTGTTACCTCCAGGGATGGACAAGCAAGCAACCACGAACAAGTCAAAGAAGTCTTAGGTGGTGGCCTCAATCTTGGAGCATCGTTGGAGCTAGCATCGATGACAAAAATGAAGCCCAAGAGGAAGAACAAAAAAAGGTGAGGGAAGATATGAATTTACATGAATATGTTTGAATTAAATTTTGCTGTAGAATTCACCATGTAAAAGTGCAACTTTGTTCTTTTCTTCCAGGAAGGTAGATGTCAATGATACCTCACTGCTAAAAAAGTTTACCCCCATGAATAGAAATGGAAATGACTTGGATGCTCATCGGCGCGCCCCAGATTCTCGAGACGAATTTGGACATCTGGAATACAACTGCATTTGTGGTTTCAGTGACATGCTCGAGACGGGCTTGCTAAATCACTTGGTGGTTTGCAAGTGGTCTGAAAAATGTTACAGGTGTGGATTTGTGTGTAAAACAGTGCCTGAATTGAATATGCATAGCAAAAACTGTCCACTTGAGCTAGAGCCCCTTACATTTTAAATCTAGCTCAATGTGCAATGTATGTAAGATTTTTTGAAGATGAATTGTCAACATTGCGTAACTCCATTGTTATACCTTTCCTTAGCTTTACAGATCTAAATAGAATAATGCTCTTGTACACTTTTACTTAAGATAATGACATCAAACAAACCGTATGTGGTTTGTCATACTTTTTCCAAAAATAAATACTAATTAATTGAACAAAATGTCAGAAACGTTTATTGCACTATACATTGATTTTCCGGGATGAGTTTTTAATCATTCATTCATGAGTGTGTCATTTTGTCATTTATGCTCTGCCGAGGATTCTGATGCGAAATGGGATTGAAGAAAAAGTAGAGCATGTATTATTTAGCATTTTTCAACAACATTTCTGCAGGTTTGGATGGGATGCTTATGGGAAAAGATAAGCTCAATGTATGGCACCTTACACTCCGCTGCACCATTGGTAGTTCTGATTTGCGTAATTTCAACAAAAATGCGGACACTTTGGATGGATATACAGTTTAGTGATAGTCATGAGGTTTTCTACCTATTAGTAAATGTCTTATGCTCTGCGAGAAAATAGGCGGGTCATCAAAACCAATTCCCTTCCACCCTTCGACTTGTATCAAGACAACAAGTATATCATGTGCATACTTACAGCACCATGCATGAATGCAAAAAATAATTGCAATAATATGCTGTAGCTTAAGTAGAGAAAGAGAATGGTAGGAATGCTTCATTGTTTGTTCACATTTTCTTCAGATAACTTGTACTTTTTAAAATGAAAAGAAAGAACGAATATTTTGACGAGGGGGAGTTTATCGAACTACGAACCGGCGCGATAGAGGAGCTACAGACCAAATTCCATGAACAGGAGAAGCTTATCCAATACTATAAAACTCAGTTTGAAATTGAACGCTTCAAACGGATTAAACTGGAATTGGAGCACATTATCAAGAAGCTACCTCAACCTGTGCCCCCTGTTACCTCCAAGGACGGGGAAACTGGCCAAGAACAAGTCAGAGAAGCTACTCCAACTGTATTAGATGCTGGTGTCAATCTTGGCGCATCGTCGGAGCTTACATCGAGAACAACAACAGAACCAAGGAGGAAGAACAAAGGAAGGTGAGCAAAAGTATTGATATGGTTATGCTCAACTTTAAATTTTGGCGGTAGAATCCAGCTTATAAAAGTGAAACTTTGTCAATTCCAGAAACGTTGATGCCCCTGATACCCCACAAATTAAAGAGTCTACCTCCTCGAGTGAAAGTAATTTGGAGATTCCTCATAGCCGCGCACCAGATTCTCGGGACGAATTCGGAAATGTGGAATACAACTGCATTTGTGGTTACAGCGACTTACGTGAACAGAAATTGAAGACGCACTTGAGGTCTGTAAAATGTAACATGTGCGGATGTCTATTTAATACACTCTCTCAATTAAAAAAGCACAAAAGAAATGTCCACTTGAGGTAGAGCCTCTTTCAATTTAAGTTTGAGTTAGCTAATATACAGTGTTGTAAGATTTTTGGAAGGTATAATTTGTAATATTGAGTAATTTTGTTAAACTTTTCATTGACTTTTAGTACCATACCTACATAGCATAATTTTCTTGTACATTTTTACCTAGAAGACAATGACAATCAACAAACCGTACGTTGTTTGTTGCAGATTTCTCGAAAATAAATACTACACAATTAAGTAAACATAATGTCAGAAACGATTAAAAGCTCAAATTTGCACGAAACATGCCTTTTCTTTTCCAGAGAGGGAGTTCCAGTGATGTAGTTTAATGTTTTAATATTGAATATCGGGGAATGAGCTTTTTAATCATTTATGTGAGTGTCCCTGTTCAGCCGAGGATTCTGATACGAAATGGTATGTAACGTGCATACTTTGCCTTCAGTACAACTTGCTCGTGTTGCAGAATGCCTGTACGTACGAGTTATCTAAATCATGATAATTTATCCCCACGCAGCCAAGTCAGTGATCCAAAAGAAATTGATTTATTACCTTTACGAGACGCTGCAAACAGTTCCTTGTGGTCCTCGGGTTTCTGTAAAAAAACATAAAATAAGTTTATTAGCAACTTGTGCATTTTCATTTTTACTAAATTACTATATTACAGTTCTGCATTGTGCATACTAGCAATCATACATATGCCCCATCATGAAAAACAATTGCAAAAACCATAGGGAGCACTAAAATAATTCCGAAGCGAATTTTGGATGGACGCTACATATATGAAATGATGTATTTCCAAATCATTCTCTTAAGCTTAAACTTCCCATGAGTCATTCATCCTACACGAGAGAAAGAAATTTCGAAAAAAAAAACTGTTTAAATATGAGTCTTGCGCTTTTACAACCAACGTACCCACCGCATGACTACTTTTTAATCCAATCTCTCTGATCCAGTTCAATGGGTAATGACCATTGGGCTAGCCAAGAGAAAATAGGAAATCGTCAGAAAAAAATAGGGGAAAGCTCTCCTTTTCTCTCCTCATCTGACGCATGTAACTGCAGCCAGTGAAGCGGAGTTAAAATGGGATATGGAAAAGCCAGTAATATAAAAACATGAAGGGAGCCCCCTCTCCATTTTTGTTCACTCTGCTTAACAAAGATAAACGAATGTTGACTCTGGAAAACTCGTCGAAAATAGCCCCTTCTTCAGAGAAATGAAGATGGAACTTTATTTATCCTTCACAGACTTTGCTCATTATATGGCCGTAGTAAATAACGGGCTTCCATACAGCATTTTACTACCCAGCTCCAACACATACATCAGCACTGCAATCCTGTGAAGTGATCCGGAACGGACAATAAGACCAAGTAATGTTGTAAAATTGGAGAACTACTCCCAATTTATAGTCAACCACAAAAATGGAGAATGCTTATTCCCGGAGAAATAACAATAACCTGAAATATTACTTATATGGCTGGAAGCCTGGATTCGGATTCCAACATCAGCTCATATAACTTTAGAGAGAAAAAATCCACATCCCTCCACCTAACCACGCTATATGACTGATCTATACATGACTCCCTCCTTAAACTCCACTCCAATAAACGGATGGAAAAAAATAGGGAAAAAAATGAAAGATGAACATAAGCTCTTAAGCACTACTCATTCAAATCAACCATATAGAAGTGGGGGAGCTTGTAAAAATTGGATGGAAATGTGAGGAGTGAAAGAGTCATCAAAAAATCGGA
Organism: Lepidocyrtus paradoxus; assembly: GCA_034696885.1. Lineage (NCBI taxonomy): Eukaryota > Metazoa > Arthropoda > Collembola > Entomobryomorpha > Entomobryidae > Lepidocyrtus > Lepidocyrtus paradoxus. Next base: position 19,130 of record JAQGAH010000316.1, on the reverse strand, counting down.
CAAGGGAACATTGAAGAGTAACAATGCGATCATCATTCTCATATCAACATCACCATCAACATCATCATCCGCTTTCTCCTCTTCATCATCAATATTATTGTAGAGGGGGAGAGCAGCACACCCACTTATAAAAAATAATGCTCTTGTCTGCCTTGGAAAGCAATATAGGATGAGATGAGGATGATAATAAATGTATGAGGGGGATCCAGAAAAAATCATTCGCCATTTGGGAGATTTTCATTTTTGTGTTCGCGTCCGTAGACAACATGTGCTCCGTCAAATAAATATTGATGTGTGTACACGATATAAAAATATGGATTGTAATCCCCATTCAATTGAATTACTGATGATGAGGAGTGCGTGGATGGTGACTCCTACAAAACCGGGAGAATAATTGGGAATTGGCATAAAAAGCTGTAAATTGACACCCAATCCAGTCCTACGTATGCTCAGTTGAGATACATGAGCGTGGGCAATCTTTGAAGTAAACATGGACAAAGGTTCTTAAGCTACTTTTATTACAAGTGCCCTTTTAAACTTCTTGGTTATCCCTTGAGAGGGGAAAAATCTAAGGTGAAAGCAGGAATGGGAAGAGACAGATTCACTCCACTTGAATTGGCGGCCATACGGTGGCCGCAGCAGAATGTATTTTACAAGACATCCTTCCTCAAGTAAGAATGTTCGCCAAGAGTTTGGATCGAGAAGGGATTTTTTTCTGAAGATCACTCAGACGATTGATCCCCAGTCTTGTAAGCCTGACCAATGGAAATTATGTTCTCCCCTCGATATATCTTTTTCCGTTTTTTCATCCTGCACATATATCTAGGCAAGCCAGCACAACTGAAATAATAACGTATTGATATACTGACAAAGAGGGAAAGATGAGCATTTAAATGGATCGATTTATTTCAAGCATTGTCAGAACGACCAAAAGTGCCATTATGGGAGTAACCTACAGCCATATATTAACTTTTATGTTAGGGGCAAAAGTGTCGAGCTTCGCCATTCCCTGTCTGGAAGTAATATTTTTCTTGGAAAAAAAAGAAGAAGAGAAGTTCTTTTTACCTATTTTTTTACCGTACCAGCAAGAAAATAGCAAAAATAGAACAGTTCGTTTCACTTTGTTTCAAAGCAAATGATTTAGTTTGTACAGTTAAGTATGGCATGGGTTGTACAGCATTTTTCAACAGCATTTCCTTTGGTTATGGAAAAGATAAACCTACGGTATGGAAGCTCCTTTGCAACATTGGAAGTTCTGATTTGCATAGTTTTTGAGATATTATACTCTGAGAAAAGCGTGCCGAAATTTGGGATGGATAAGAAGAGTACATGAATAATATTCAGAATCTGCATCTTTTAGTAAAAGTCTTATCATACTCTGCAAGAAATTAGGCATATAATAAACGGAATTCGCCCAGGCTTTACGGCTGTATTCATACAAGAAAAAAAATAAACTCCAAATATCTTGTACCGGCAACTTTAAAAAGCTTGTCAGAACATGCACCCATGCTCCAGTACCAATTTGGTAGCCTCCACATTATAGAAAATTACATTGTAATGATCATCATAGTAGTCAATCACTCCTATTGAAAAATGTTATTAGCAGGCAGATAGGTTTACACTTAATTGATTTTATTGTAAGAACACATACTTGCTAAAAGGAATTATATTTCATTATGGTTTTGAACTCGATTGATCCTATTGTTTCGCTTATTGAAATCCCAATCACTTAGTAAATTAACCATAATGAATCAATCCTACTAACATAAGTAGTTTCATCGATCGTTTGTTCGGGTCATTTTGACATTTAGTAAAGTTAAGCTAAACAGTAATTTAATTTTTATTTTCTATAGTTAACGCAGTTCCTCCGGACAATTTCCAAAACCCAAAATGAGCAGAAAGAAGAAATATTTTGATGAGAGCCTGCTTATCGAACTGCAAGCCGGCACGATAAAGGGGCTTCAGGATAAATTTCATAACCAGGAGAAGACCATCCAACACTACAAAAAGCAGTTCGAGATTGAACGAGCCAAACGAATAAAACTGGAAGAAAACATTCCCAAGGATTTGCCTCAACCTGTGCCGCCTGTCACCTCCAGGGAAGAGGAAACTGGCCAAGAACAAGTCAGAGAAGCTACTCCAACTGTATTAGATGCTGGTGTCAATCTTGGAGCATCGTCGGAGCTTGCATCAAGAACAACAACAGAACCAAGGAGGAAAAACAAAAGAAAGTGAGGGAAGATATTGATATATGGTTATGTTTAAATTAAAATTATTTCCTGTGTAATCCAGTTTATAAAAGTGCAACTTTGTCTTTCTTTTCTAGAAGAGTGGATGCCACCGCTATCCCACAGCCAACAGTGGTTACTCCGTCGGGTGAAGGTGAAACTACTTTGGAGGTTCATCGTCGCGCACCATATCGTTGTGATGCATATGGACATGTGGAATATGTGTGTATTTGTGGTTATAGCGACTCGTGCGAACAGAAATTGATGACGCACTTGATGTGTAGCAATTGGGAAAAAATGTAACTTGTGCGAATCTCAATTTGAAAAACGAGTTGAATTGAGAAAGCATCAAATAACTGTCCACTTTACCTAGAGCCTCCTTCGTTTCAATTTTAGTCAATGTAAATACAATGCTAGTTTATTAGAAGATGAATTCTCAACATTGCGTAACTTCAATGTTATACTTTTCCCTAGCTTTAATATCAGAAATAGAATATAATATATATATAAATGCTCTTGTATACTTTTACCTAAGATTGTGACATCAAACAAACAGCATATATGTCGTTTGTCGTAGATTTTCCGAAAATAAATACCAGTTAAGTAAACAAAATGTCAGGAACGATTAAAGGCCCAAGTCGGCGCTACTAATTTGCACTAAACACGCCAGGAAACACATGTACCCAAGAAATTAACCCTTTCCTTCTCATGTTCCAAACGCACAAACATTTATGATCCCATATCATGCACCTCCTCCTCCTACAGGAGCTCGCCAAGGTAGACAAATTAGACTCCGATCCAGGAGCGTGATAGCGCACAAGGCTTCAGCACACTAAACTATTTCAAACCACCACCACCTATTTATTATTACCCTTTCCCAAGACCATAACTTGAGTAAACACTTCTCCAGCACGTTTCCCAAATTACACCATAAAAGCTCTGAAAATTAAGATACAAAACGATGATAAATGTTGACTAGGGAGTGAAAGCCGAAAATGAATTCTGTTCCAGTGCTGTGCACACACAGGTTGGTTAACGACGGCTGCTGACTTCCTCCACAGCGTAAATTTTGTGGTTATCTTAAAAAGTGCTAAAAAAATCCCCTCCATTTCATTGCCAGTCTCTGCATAAACCCTCCAGACCTCGCTTCCTCTCCCTATCCACTACTAATTATGGCAAGGAAACGTAAAGAAACCAAGAGGAGAGGAGGGAGGCAAGCTGGAAGACAGCGAGAAAGAGCGTAACGGAGTGCAAAAGGGCAATTATTATGGTACTGGTGTGGAGCTCCCATTTTCCACTCCCATAATGATCAACCAGGGTCAAGAAATGGGTGAAAAGGCATGGAAGATGGAACTGAAGCGAGCACACGCCAGAGAGGAATCCACCACTTCTGTGGGGAGCAACGTTCCAAGCATATTATTTCATGTGGGCTGAAAACCCTCTCTGATGGGCAGAGTATAATGTCGTGATCGCCATGAAAAGGAAATTAAGCTGAGCGACACTGCTTATTAGCTGTATAAATATGATGCAAGCTCTCACATGGAATGTAATGATTCCAAGAATGGTAATTGCGCTGAGCTGGGGAGAGAGATGAATGTTGAAAATCTAAATAGCTCCGAATGCATTCGCCCCCTGATAGGGAGAGGGAGAAGGGACGATGGTCGTAATATTACAAAGTGTTGATGGTGCATTAGCCATAATCATCGTTATCACCATCCGTCCTCACCACTACAAAATTATTATGGCAAAAGCCATGTGTAAATGTTTGGAGTGACTAAAGGAGGGAAAAGGACTAACTCCCAGAGTATAGCAGACGAGGAGTAGTTTTTCACGAGGTAATTGTAATAATAATAATGACATGGTGTGGTCCATGATGTGGTGACGGTTGTGGTCGTGTTCCTCGCCAAGGGTTCCCGTTCAAAAAAAAGGGAGAGGAGGCGAATGTGGAGGGTTAACAGCTTCTTCACAGTGGAATGGAAACTACTGATGTGAGGCGGGATGGATAGCCTCCCATGCTAAAATCAAATCGGCTGGAATGGAACGTGCTCATAGCATTTTAACTTGTAATGGCAGGGTACGCCACCAACTCATCGCTTCACTAGCTATTTATTCTCAAACGGAACAAAAAATGATATCCTTTACCCTCAACACAATATTTTCCTTTGGGTTTCCAGCATTATTCAGCAACAATAAATAGAATGATCGTTTTCCCCATTTCAGTGAGCTCTAACAGAAAAAAATGTAGCGTGCCGTGGCATGATAACATATCAGTTGGCCAGTCATTGAATGAAACCTTACACGATATGAAAATTGATATGATATGATGACTAGTTCACTTCTGCTAGCCATATGTATCAAATACCGTAATTCAGTAAAATATCACCTTTGTAGTTTAATCGTGTTAACGGGGACAAAGATTAAACTATGATTTGATCCAAAGATTGCAACGACAGTATTTACAACACGCATTTCCAACAAAGAACAGTCAATGAGTCATCCCATAAAAAAAGCTTAAAAAAGACGCACCAGTTTAAATAAATATCTCGCAATTACTACCAGGTTAATTTCGATTTCCTCAATTTTGAACTCCTCCAGTACACTAGAGAGTCTAAATAATTAACGTTATGAGCACCTCAGAATCATTGAGAAAATTAGTGAAAGGGTTAAATTTTAAAGTGCGGAAAGATTCATTTTTACTGCCTTTTCCCATGCTCATCCCAGACAAGTCGTAGAAGAGATAAAGTGTAGCTTATATAATATTTTTATAGATAGGTAAGTGGAGAAGGTTTCTTTTTCTCCTTCCTTTTCCAAAGCATAAATCTCATCTCCCCGTCTCCCTCCTGAATAAGAATGAGGCCCTGTCAGAGTGATCACCAGAGCAGGCTCGGAATCTCAATAGGTTCCCATTTTGTGGTTGCACATTTCCTCCCGGTTCTCGAGGAGAAATTCCAGAATAACTTCATGGACTTCCCCCATTCCCTTCCGCTTCCCAAACCACATTTTTACAAGGGCGCACTTCACTCACGCACCAACAGTTATTATAGTCGTGCTTCTGTTGTTATAACACTTTCCCGATATTTAACCATTTTATGTGACAAGACAGTTTGCACTGTTACGACGGATGAATGGAGTGTAGCATCGGGGAAAAAATATTATAGTAAAATCAACTATCCATGGACTCCAGACCCAGTCCACACCAAACCAAACCCCAGTAAGAGAGAGAGCTCTCATTTTCTGCAAATGCAGTGCAACCACTCTGGTAAAATAAGAGTGGAGTGGGAATACATACAATAGTGGAGGGAAAAAGGAACATTTATTTCCTCAAGTGAAGGAGCACATTTTACAAATGCAGTTGGCGTTTTCCGCAAAGAGGTCATGCAATATTATACTAATTCACCCTAGTGGAAAAAGTTGTTCTCTTTCCCTTCATTTCTCAAGAGAGGAAAGGGCACAAGATGTAAGGAAGGAGAAAAAAAACATATATGGAGGCACTATACTCCCTCCAAACTTGATCTCAAATATCTTCAACCATGTTCACGGATAACATAATGTGGAATGAAACTAACTAAAAAGTAAAAGGTTGTATCTTGGGGTCGTCGGAGGAGAAGGAGGATAAGGAATTATATATTTTTTCCTTAAGTTTCCCATAAAGCATGTCTACTTTTCCCTTCCACTCTTCTAGCTCTGAGGCTGGAAAACATTGAAGAAATTTATATCATGTTCATGATGGCACGATTGGTTTAGTTCAAAGGGATCCTTCTGCATATAGACATTATAGTGGGGATGGGAAAAGAGGAGAAAAAAAACCTCATTCCTTCCACCACCACCACCACCACTATACTCCCTGACAACGAATGAAAATGGGAAAGTAAAAGATCATGATGACGAAACAAGTCTCTCCAGCTTTCTTCCACTTTTTTTCCCCCAACTAGCGATGTAGATGAAGGGTCGCCGTCGCCGCAAGCATGGCATTATCATGAACTGGAAGAGAGAAGCCTGGAAAAAAAGTGGAAAAGTAAGTACAAGACAAAAAAGAGGAATATTGTTCCTTCCCTTTCCCAACTGGAATGGGGATATATATGAAGATGGGAAATCCATGAACATGTGGAGGGAAGCTCTATACAGGGCATCACCATTACAGACCCATTCCCATTCATGTCACATCCATAGAAGAGGGAAAAAAAGATTTTTCATTTCGTTTCACTTTTATTTCTCCACTCCCCGTATTTTACAGTTTGGGTTGTGGCTGAGTCAAGTCAAACAGCCGTGAGCAGAAAAGCGGTGAATAAAAACGACTTTTTTTCTCTCTCCTCTTCTTCCTCCTTCCTTTCTACTTCCTTTGTGATATAGGGACGGTGAATGAATGACTGAGTCGAAGCCCTACCAACAAACCCCACAGATATATTCTTTGTATTTGATCTACAGAGAGAGATCATCATCGGTATGTATGCTGGCCATGTTCTGCACTCCGGTTTTTTGTGGAATGGGAAAAAAGAAGGCCGAAACTAACTCAACCAAGGGTTTTTCACTGAGTATGATTGAATTTCATATGAAAAGAAACGCGTCGACTTTATAACGATATGGTTATCAGTATCAGCAATATCAAAAGTAGGGTGTAATCTTCACCCAAACTGGCTAATTTTACTTGTCCTTGAGATTACTAAGAGAAAAGGTATCGGATTATTGGACATCCCATAATACGCGTATTTATTACACCAAAACCAATAGTGGAAGTAAACTCATCAGATAATGACCATTGACTTGACTTCTCCTTCCATCAAAAGACAGCTTTCCCGAGAGCAGCTCCATTTTCACCAGCATTTTTTTATCTCAATCCTCCCCTATTTGAGGAGGTAGACAATCCCGTGATTGTCCAAACACTAAAGGAAGATTATGACTAGAGTGTCATCCTCGCATTTCCCTGTTTGTGCACGGCTACCACCAGCACAAGAATGACTTTTGATGATTATCATTCCACGCTATTAAGCCCATCACCCTGGTACGAAGAGTAAAGGAGAAAGGGACGTTTCCGCAACTCTCCTTCTATTTCACTCTGAGGAAGTTCATGTCACACTGTCATTTCCAAAGACAATGAAAATCCCTTAATGGACTCTACAGACCCGCATTATTACACTATTATTAGTAAGAAGGCGGAGGCCACGGAGTACACATCGAGCTCGCCAGGATATATGAAAAGGGTAGCCATATCACTACACTCCCCTGTCAAGATGAGCTCCCACCCGAATTGAATCGTCATTTGAGCCCCACATACGACTAGTGTCTGGTGGTGACTCTATTATTCCGAGGGACATGAAAGGGCTCCTCCATATTCTTCTTATAACCTTCAGGTTTCAGGGGATAAGGCGAAGGCGGCATGATGTTACAAGCTCCCTAAAAAATAATTGTAAAAAGTCTCGGTGACAGAGAACAATGTTATTATCCCTGTTCATATTTATTTTCTACCAGGAATAATCATTATTTGTCATCATCATCCTCATCATTATCTTTATCACCCTTGTACAGGATCGCATGACAAGGCTCGATATAACTTTGCTATCCCAGCGAACAAGAAAATCTAATGGCAACTTATAACTAAAGCCTTTTAACCGCCATTTCACCCAACAGCCATTTAATGCGCAGTGAAAACTCATTCCAATCTGGGCTGATGAAAGGACACAGATTTTCAATGTTAATGTAGTTGTGTGAGTGGGGACAATAAGCCCCAGCCAGACTACAGTCACCAAAGAGCATTTTCACGATGTGGATGAAAAGGACGGCAAACTATTATTATTAGACATTATCGGTTTAATGTCCCCCGTCCTCATTTAACCATAATGTCTAATGTAATAATACACACTGGGATGGATTGCAGAGGGTGGTGGGATGAAAGGGATGGGAGCAGTATTAATAATTTTCAATTGTCATTGCTCCTGTGCCAGTATATGGTTTCCCCTTTAGTCTGCTCAACTTTTTTTTTCAATAAAAAACCATTCATTATTACTTCCACAATATGTTTTATTAATAGCACGTATGCCGAAATCAAAGGAGCCCCTATCATGGAAAATTATTCTCGCTTGAAAAGCGATACGAGTTGAGTAGCTGCTTATATCATTCTTTTTTTTTTAATGCTGAACAATCAAGTAATGAAAATATATTATTATTACTCTCATTTCCACCGCTTTCCCTCTCAAAAAAATGAAATGTGCTCCTGTTTGCACTAGATTCTCGTCAGGGGTAATTGACTGCACATGAATGATCATTCGGCGTAATCATAATCATAATCAAAGAAAGCAATAGACCAGTCAACATCCCCACCACCGTCATCATCATCATCATCGTCACAACTGGAAACGTTCAGACTGTCATTTCATGACATGTCAGATGGAACCAGATTTATAGTGTGTGTGGCCGCGTCGCAGTGTGCATGATGGAATAATAAAAAATAATAATAACTCCCTTTTTCATATGAATAATGATGATATGATATGATATTTAAATTTATTAGTTTAATTTGCTCAAGTAAAACTTGTCTGGTGGTTGGGGGATTGCAAACGGTGGTGGTCGTCTGTTTTGGAGGTGGTGTGGTGTCATGCCAAAAAAACTGCACTATTTGCTTAATGGATCCTATGCTTTCATGTTTATTCATGGAGAGGGAAATCAATCACAGTATTGTCCTTCGTGCCGGTGTCATCTTCTGTAATGACATGTGTGGCGTGGAAAAGGAAAGGCTGAAGGATTTTCATATGGGAGTTGCACTTTTTTAGTGACTTATTTTAGATTGCAAAGGTGTACCTCTGGGAAGATACAAGAGACACGCTAGCACTGATACCAGACTCATGAAATGTCAAAGGATAACGTTTTTTGTTTGATGTCATCGAGAAATGAATAGGGAATCCTAGTATTTAGCCTGTACAGCTTTCATGTGAAGAATTGAGGACGAGCTTTAGCGAATTCTCAATCCTATTTTTATTTACTATTAAGAACACGCTTCACGCAGCTCTGAGCAGACTGCCGTTGATAATCCATTAGGAAAAGGACTCTGGTCGGTTTAAAAAGAGCCCTCATTGACCTGAGTGTTGAGGGAAGAGCAACCTGGTACATTGAATTTTCCAGAGGACATCAACATCACCGCCGTCATCATCATCCCATTCTCATTTCTAATAGCAGCATGGAAAAGTTCATTGTAAATGTAAAAAAAACCTTCTCCACTGCTAGTAATAATCCACTAATGCAATGAAGGACTATCACTTACTCTCTCAACATTGTTGTGAGGAGGTAACCCTACAGGGAATTTCTCTCTCCTCAGAATTCAATTGGATTAACTCTTTTCTCCCTCTCGCAAACCTGCACCAACACAAAAGACTGTTTTTTCCCTCATTGAATGAAAGATTAGTAAAAAATCCTGAATGAATGGATGAAAATCACTAATGCCCTGATGAAAAGGTAACAATATTATGAAATTGATATGCTTTTCCTTATGAGCAGTCATCATCATAATCACCGTAGAGCATTCAAATAGATAAAGGAGACGAAAAGGCATCAGTTTTCTCCCATGCTTGCACGCACGGTTGGGTGGTCCTTGAACATGTAGATGATAAATAGGGCTAGAGAAACCCGGTATTTTGGAGGAGCTCACAAGCTTTTTTATATTCAAATGTGTAAACCTAGCTGGTGGTAACAGAAAGCCACGGTATCATATCATATTTATGAATATGATGTTGGCGATCAAGATAGCAGGCAGGCATTTTTATTTTTTTGAAATAATATCCATCCATTGCTATTCATAATAGAATCCTGTCATATCCATATCACATCATATTAGACATAAAGACTCATCCCATGACTTCCCCAAAACATCGTATTCAATTCTCTATGGTAATATGTAACTGGATCACCCTGTTTTTTTCCATTTCAGGAAACACAAAAGAAAATCCTGCTAGAGATATATAAGAGCTACCAAAATGATATGAGAATCCTCTTTTTTTATTACAATCTGCTTATTTCTCAATACAGAACTCACGCTGAGTTATAGAGACCATTTATCCATTCCATTTTATGCTAGTTTTAACTTTGAGATAAAAAACTATATTATAGGATTAAATGCCATTTATGGGATACAATTTGATAACAGTAAACATAACATAAGCGGAGAAGTAAGGTTTGAGTCAGCCACTAAAAAAAGATTCATGAGTGATTTATATTTTCTCCCGCTTGGTGAGTTGTTAGTGTCGAGGAAAGATAAGGATAGGTTTTTTCACGGGTAGGGAAATAAAAATGCATATCAGCAGCAGTTCCAAATGATGATGATGATGATGATAAAGGAAACCTACACTTGGTTCTTGGGAGCATGCACTTATCCTACTTGATTCCATACAATTGTCTGCGTTTGTAAGTTATTTTCGCATAACTATTATTTGGACTGTGAAGGGCATCGAAAATGCCGAGATTGAGGATGGCAGAGCCTGACATATTTATCATCCTATGAAAGTTTGATTAGCCACGTAGGATAGATGTAGGCATGCATGATGGAAAATATCAGTTAAACACAAAAATACTATCAACAGTTCAAACATTGCTAGATGTGAATGAAAGGACAGAAAAACGCAGTAAAGCGGATGAGATTTTGTAGGATCAAGGCCACGCACGGTCATAGTAAAATTGTAAGTATTTTCCAGTCTTGATGCAGTTGGACTTGTAGAAAATCGGATAGGTATGGAGTAGGTGAACTCAAGGTGAACTTTTACCTTTGCATATAGACTCCATCAATCCTGGAGCTCAGACAAACTCATGCAGCGAATGACTTTTGTGATTTCATCTGCTCAAATTGGTGGGGACTAGGTGCCATTTTCTTAGAATGGTTGAATATGAGTTTCGCTTCTTCTACTAGCCATAAAACTAATTTGCATTGGCAGGTGCAGGAGGTGTATTTTGGCAGGGCCTGATGTACAAGTAGCGTAAATGCTGGTGATATGATGACGGTTGACAAATGGGAACAAGGAGAGGTAGGAAGAGCAGCAAACAGTGGGGAAATGGCAAAGGGGAAATGTTTTTTCAATTGAAAAATAAAATCGAAAGTTTCAAATAAACTGGAAGATTAAAAAGTAAAATCAATATCATTTCAAAAATACGAAAAGCCAAAACGGGCGGAACTGTTAACCGTATAGAAGTCGATACAAAACTTTACTGAAAGATTAAAGGTAAAATACATATATTTATTTGAATTGTTTTTTAAGCAGAAATATCAACAACAGTTCTAAGCCGGGTTAATCATAAAAAGGCTTTAAAATTTTCAGATTTTCAAAAATCCTCTAAACTTGATTGAGCTCAGCCCCAGACTGTAAGAGTATCATGGATGACACAGTAAAAAACAACCTCAAGAACGATATAGAGACGCTTTGCTTTCAATTAAGTAAGTTGCAAATTTTTGCAGACAAAGAACCTACTCTCTCCTGTGGCCAGGATCAGGATGAAGCCATCAACGATAAGTTCACCGAGCTGGAACACGACTCTGCATATCCCACCACATGTGAACAAAGTTACGAAGAAGAAACGGACACTTTCGGCCCTGCCATTAATGACGAGGGCGAAGAAGATGTGGAGAGCTTGTGTCCTGGATGTCGTGGATGTGAAAACTCTAGCTTTGAGTTTCCCCAAGTTGCCTCAGCCAGATTGGAAATTGAAGAGATAATTTGCTTAGATTTAAGTGTTGACTCTTCTCTTGAGATCCCACCTATTGCTTAATCAGACATATTCCCCTAATCATGCCTATTGTGAGTTTGTGATTTGCACATTTCTTTTTTAGCTTCTTGAATGATAACTGATTGTCGTCAATAATATTGTGAGTTTAATCAAAGCAACCTAATTTTAGTAGTTTATACTCTGTATGAGAAAGTGAAAGGCTTTTCTAATTCCAAATTTTTTATGAGTGTAATGACACGTAAAGTACTTCAAAATCTCGTAAATTGTCAACTATTCGTTTGATCTTGTTAATTTTACAGTTTAGCTTGATATCAAGCAGCCTAATTTCTATTCAAAAGTCTTGTCATTAGTTTTATAAATCGTCAATTTCAAGGAATAACTCCTCGATTATGTCCCGATTACTATTTATCTTTATTGGTAAAGAGGAATAATTTGGCCATAACAATCGGGAAAACTAATAAATACGTAATTTTAGGTATTATGATACCATGATTGTAAAAGTCAAATTGTAATCATGCTGAATTCATTCATTTCATTATTTTTATGTATAGCTAATCAGATCACTCACTTCATTCAGGAGATTTTCCGAATTACGAAATATTACGTTCTATTATATTCATCCAACTGCTCATGAAAAAAACAGTTTATTCCATTAGTTAAATAGTAGGGAATTCAAAAGGGGAACATTCCTTCGTTTCTTTCTCCACTGCTCATTCAGCATAGCCCTACCCATTTTTCAACAAGAATGGAATACCAATAAATATCTATCGCGGTTTGAATAGAATACAAATGCTCTGGCAGCCACCCTCAAATTAAATGGAAATGTTGCTGCTGCCTACAAAGCCAACACATTCAAAAGCCCAGCCATGCCAAGCAATATATTAAGCATTCCATCCGAGACTTTATTGGGCTGATTATTGAGAAGTTCCTCTTATCAATCTGCTCAATAAGATCATTAACTTCTCGATAAACTGTATCATATACAAATAACCTAGTTAATTTTAAGTTAACTATCTTAACTTCAGTAACTAAGTCCCTTTCTACACTGCTTGCTCTGAAAGTAGCATTTTAAATCTTACCATTTGCAATTCCCACTACAATTTTGAGAAGCTTTTGAGCCTCGATAAGATAAGATCATAAACATCTCGCAAGTCTCATTTCAATACGAAATCCATAGTCATGATGCCGTCCAATGGTCATAATAATCACAAGCTAAAAAAATCGAATATAACTAACCGAGGCTTTCTTCCAAAGCCGGTCACACTTCTCCCCAGCGTATCTACGATTCCATAAGAAAAAACCCAGCAGGGTTCTCATGATGAGCCTGACATCGACATCCCAGCCTGAATTTCATTATTCTCTCGTTGAAATCGCCCACAGATTTCTGATTGACGTTGTATGCATATTTTTAGCATGTGATTAGTATTTATCCACGTCTGTTCCCCCACTTTATTATTATTATCAAGGTAGATAAAACTGAGCTGAGCAAATTCCCTCAAAGCGGTTTATTCCCCCTACAATGTAATAACAATAATAATAACTAGCAGGGCGCAAAGGGGGTAGGAGAGGCCAACCAGGTGGATATAAGAGAACATGAGTAGATTAGTTAAAACACTCACATCATAATCAAATTATTCAACCTCATTGGACCCGAAGTCCCGTGAGGTGTGTGTGCTTTCACGCATTACCATCAAATATAACCGGTTCCATAGGTCCTGTGGCCGAAACTTGAAATTCAATTATTAATAATCCTTACACCCATTTATCTTATCTCTTCTGCTGTAGGTAAGGACGAAGGAAAGCAAAGCTCAAAGCTCTGCAGTTGAATCACAAGATGAAAAAAAGTAAACATGATTTTTTGTCCTCCTCACTCGCCATCGGCTTTATTGGCTGGGATATGTTACTTGAATTGAAATGGGCTGAGAGGAGAGAATCCAATGGAATTCCATTCTCCTGAATCATTACCTATCTGCTTGGTTAATGTGGCAAAGTCAGAAAAGTAGAATATTTTAATCCAAGTAGGGATATCATATCACATCCTGAATAACGAATGATCCCAGATCGATAGGAAACTAATGAAAACCACGAACAAGTTGAGAAACCTCAAGTCGAACATCACGACACGATATACAAGAAGGGGGATAAAATGGAATGTTGGAGATTTCAGCTTCATTCACCATTTCATTGACAGCCCAGCACGCACCTCGACAAAGGAGTTTTCTTGTTGAAAAGGGACATCTCATATCTCATATCTCATTTCATACAAATTGTACAAGAGCTACAGATATTTATGTACATATTTTTGGGGTGACGATGGTGATAGTGAGGCTGGTGAGCTTTCTTCAATGATGTAATGGAAGAGGAGAATGATAAAATAACATCTTTAGCGAACACTGTAATCTCTGAACTTTTGGGGTAAGGAGGGTGAACACCAAAAAATGAACCAAAAGGTCACAGTCCACATCCATAATAGAAATTCCATCCGCTAGTTTTTTCCCCAGCCAAGTGTGCATCTGTGAACACTTCCTGTCCTTTATGCACGCTATCAAAACAAGAAGGAAAGAGGCGGAAACTTGAGGGAAGTCTTCTCCCTTTTTTGAAATGAAAACTCACCATTATCCTCCATTTATACTTAGGCTTGTTGTGAATGAGTGAGGTTCGGAGAGCCCAGATCTATTTTAAAGAGAAAAAACCCCCATCCTCCCGTCATACCTTCAAAGTTGAGCTTCCAGAAAAAGGAAAGAATATACTGTGGGGCGAGAAATGTGTAGAAATTTTGATAATCACGCTTGATGATAATAATAAGTATGGGTCGTAAACACTGGAAAAAGGGAATGTTAACAACAAAAAATATGAAAAGGAAAATAAGCAGTTGTACAGTTTATCCCAAATTGTTAAAGTCGTTATTGAGGGAGCAAATGTGGAAACTCAGTGGCATATTTATGGAAAGGTGGATAAAAGTAATTGCGTAATTTTTCCTCCTCCTATTGCTTCCCTTGTTAACAGGATATGATTGAAAATGCACGCAACGAGATAACGGCCAAGATAAAAAGTGGAGGAAATAGGGAGAAAAATATATATATTTATATACGCTTCATCCAAATGTTAAAAACTAATAACAATGTAATACCAGCTAATACAGTCCACTCGACAGAAACTCGGCTTCCGTTGTAAATGCAAATTTCCTCCCCTCCAAACAACAAACTATGGAGTCACGAAGTCAACTGGCTTTTACTTTTGTAAATAATATAAATCCTTAGCATTTATAGTTAGCTCAATGCCTATAAATTAGCAAAGTTGATATGCCTTAAATAATGACACTGATTGGGGGGAAACGGGGTGAATTCTATCCTCTGTAATTCGAAGAAACGATATCTTTTACAGTTTAACTTAACACAATTCATTCATATGCATTAGGATTGTAAACTTGTAGAAATGCATTTTTATCTAGACAAATCATGATGCAATCCACAACATAAATGAAAAGTAATGCACTCCACATTCACGCCCATTTCCAACAACCACAGAGAACATGACAACTGGGAGGCTTCTATCACTGTGAAATCTCCAGAGTAATGTGACATGGCAGAGAAAGTTTAGTTCCTTATGTGGATTAGTTCTACATTCCAACAGTAGACATCTGAGTACTACAACTGCTCCGAAAAAAACGGAAGAGTGGAACTTTACCAGTTACGTAACGCTAAAAGTGTTTTGATGGTTTCGGAATGCCCAAACTACAGCTCGGAACATGCTCAGTAAAAACCGCTCCACACAAATAAAGTTGGGAGTTCACATTAAAAGAAATTTATTTATTCTAGTATATGACATGATGGTTCTGGTTTTGGGCCACATGCAAAACGACCATTTCCTACTATCATTTGTCCTCATTATGATATGCCTAACCACTTTCACTAGCTGGAATGGAATGGACCAGACAAAAGTAAGAGACTCGGAAAAAATCATGTGAAAGTCAGTTAGCTCCACTACAATGAAATAAAAGGACAACGCCAACATAGCCGACTTGACTTGATTTCGCCGCTTCTGCGATCATCATCAATTAGTGAATGAGCAACTTGAGAGTTGTTCAGCCCACTTAGATCTATTACCAGCGTATCTGTAACCTTTGCATGGAGAAGATTCAATTGCAGAAAAATTCTCAGAAATGCAATGCAATCCAACTTGCGCACAATAGTAGATAATAGATTCGATCCCTCCAATAGCACTTCAGATTAGCACATGATCATGCATGCTAATTTGTGAATTATGAGAAACAAAATTATAAAGATGCAGTCTAATATGTAATACTCTAGACATGTTGATATTTGTTATTGAAGTAATATTATCCATTTGCCAGTTTTATGTCGAGTTTGTAATACGCCCAGCAACTGTTTCTCTCCTCTCAGCCATGTGCATACGAGGCTCAAGTACTTTCCATTACTGACAAGTAGGAAAAGTGTAAACGCTTCTCACATGACTCTTGGCACAAGTCTCGTCTGTTTTTCGGGCTCTCTTCATAAACTTTTTTGAAAGTTCGGTCTTGTTGTTAAAGTGTAGTCATATAAATCCCGAAATGCATAAACCATCATTTGCTCCTTCCTCCGGTATTTCCCCTTTTTTCAACCCGATTTGTCAATCAGAATGCTACCCATCTGGAAAATGGTTTCTAAATAAAACCTGATTCCGTTTCCCCCCTTCCATGTCAGAAAGTAAAGTACTATGCTGCGAGCTCAACAGACCTAGCTCCACCGAATATCAAGATCCTCACATGCGACGGAAACCTTTGGTAATGGTGCATGACAGGAAAAGGGAATGAGTTCAAGTCATCCAGGTCTTATCTCTTTTATGGGTGGACCACACAAGAAAATATGGAAGGAAAAAAAGTCAAACGGAAGGGGACTGCTATGTTAAATGCCCCATTCTAAAAGTATATATCCATATTTCACAAAATAAGATATATTTTTTTTCGTGTATTTAGCTTCATTTCACCCTTTCATCATCTCCTCCTAATCAAGCATGCGATACCATATCCCATTTCTCATCTCGTGATTATTATTATTGGATTATAACTTCCTTTTTTCACACTTTTTTCCTCTCCATTCACCCATTTCAAACAAAATATCTTCCCCATACTAAAGGATTTAACCATATCTTTCCTCAGTTTCAAGAGTCACTGTAAAAAATTATGTCGAAAAAAAAACTATTACGTCAAGAAGAAACGCAACAAGAGGATCTATATCTATATCTCATCCTTCAAGGGGGAATATGTTTGTAGAACACTCGAAAGAAGCAGTTTAGTGGTAGTGGCACTCAATTCATTCCGCTCCTCCCAGAGAGGGAGAAGCTTCAGAGAGCACTGCACTGGAACAATATGACTCCACCATATCATTAGAGGTCAGGGAAGCAAACAGGAGCATAATAATATCGTCTTCATCAACACAAGTGCCCTACTCATCTCATCCTCACGATATTTTTTTTCTTTCTCTCTCCATATATTCGTCACAAGTGCAAGCTGTTCTCACTCTAGCAGAGAAAAAATATAGAGATTAGAAGAAGCCTCTTTCCACCACCATATTGCAGAGTCCCTCTCTTGGAATCTCATGGAATAAAGTATACGACGAGAGTTATTCAATTTTTAAAGGGAAACTGCATAATAACACATAACTTGAATATCTATCCACTTTCCTCATTCTCTAGTAGCTACTTGTTCCAATTTCCCGAAATATCTCTTGCGAGAAGCTTGAATATAATACTTGTCCATTCCTTTTTTCCTCCCATCAATCCATGTCATCTCAGCCATGCACTCTTGCCCATGGATTAACAGGGGCACTTGAAAGGATCTTGAAAAAAAAATCCTTTCCAAATGCTAAAAAAAATCCATATTATCCCTCTTTACCTCTCCATTTCTATACAGCTTTCTACTAAAATGAATATCCTCCTTCCATTGCAACTCATATCCAATCCTAATATCCCATTTCATATTATATTTTCCCCTCATGCCAAATATCAGGGTATTAGAGGCCCATAATAACTCCATATGAAACAGTATCAAAAAACCCATATCATATCAACATGAACAGCGGTTTCCTCGCCTTGTCTCCAGCCTGGATTGGATATGGTGAGGGAGGGATTTTCCCTCGACAAAAAGGCCAGGCGGTGCGGCATCCCCTTTGGAAAGACAGACAATCCCAATTTGTATGAGGCTGACAGAGATTGCATGGGTATATTACGATTACGATCATGATCATCATTATTATCATTATCAACATCATTATTATTTTGTCGAGAGAGAAAAGCTCGCTCGGCATCAAAAGGGGATAGATTAAATAGAAAGATAAAAATGATCTGCCACAACAGGATCCCCTTTTATATGCATTATACCTTCCGCCATTCTATTATCCTCTGTGGTGTGGATGATCATGCCAGGAGGAGTATAGCTGGAATAGACTCGAGCATTATACGAGACGCCATGGCTGAGGTGATATCATATGCCCATTCTCTGGAGTCAGTAAGGCTGACTCACTGACTCATAGAAATCCCTTGTGAATCTTTTTTTGCTTTTCGCTGAGATAACCATTTCCATACTTCCCTCTTTTGTCATATCCTTTCCCTTGTCTTGTCTCTCCCTTTCCCTTTCAATCTCTTTCTCCCTCACATAACAGCTCCGCCAGATATGATTTTTTTCTCTCCTTTGTGTATGAGTATGTGTGATAATAAAGCTATTATCCAGTGGAGCGTGAGTGCTATTTACTTTGCATCAGTCATCCATGGCCGTGATGATGATGATGCTCTACTGGGTTGTTAATATTACATAAATAGATAAGCTCTCCTATTCACTTTTATCCCGATCACTGATCATGCTTTAAGAGCTGGAGAAGTGCAACTAGAATCTTTTTCTCTGGAGTGGGGACAAGTAGCTGGAATTCTGTAACTGGAGGATATATCAAAGTGATATCAGCCAATTATAGTGCTTCTAATATGAACCAAGACAGAGACAGTTTCTCTTCTGAGCACTTTATATTATCTGACGCAGACCATTATTAACGCAGCATAAATGCTGTGTTTATAGGATTCCTCTACTCCTCACTGGGGGAGAATGTCCGTCCGTCCGTGCGTCCGTCCGTCCGTTCGTCCGTCCGTCCGTCCGTCTGAGGCAAAAAAGTTTCTCCGATTTGGATGAAACTTGGTACACTTATGTAATCGGGG
>JAQGAH010000315.1:0-49019 GCA_034696885.1 Lepidocyrtus paradoxus | reverse complement strand
AGTCTCCCTCGTACCGTACCTTGATGCTTCCTTCCACATTACATATCACTGCATCAATAAATAATTTTGCTCTTTATATTTAACAAGTCACGGTGAAAGTTGGGATAAATTATTAGCTGAACCATACATATACCATGCTCATAATAATTCCAGCCGTTTTTTATACGTTTGCTCGTAACGAATTATGACGGCTACAAGCGTACTTACCAAGCTTTATCATTAATCCATATATAGTTACAAAAAGCATTCATTTCATGATTAATACTTCTAAATTTGGCAAATAGTGTGCTGTTTGCGTGATAGCTGTTCGAACTATTCAGTTTTTTTTATAAATACTTTGTACATAATTACATAGCACCCATGTGTACATTATCTACATAACACCAGCAAACAATCAGAGCTTACTTTCTCCATGAAATCGATAATGGTTTTCTCTTATGTATGTCTAAATGCTCAGCATTAGCAAAGGCAAATAAGCATCGGCTGTGATTTACATATAAGATCTTTTTGGATTTAGGACGTATTACAACAATGTATTATGATGATTAAAAATAGGTCTGTGATAAATGATAGGATACGACATAGATTCATTATCGCTGCTGATGTGATTTAGGCACTTACCTGGAATTCATTTAGATCTACATTGAGAGCACCATCAAACCGTAGGGATGCCGTAATAGACGACACAATTTGACCAAACATTCTGTTTAGATTATTGTAACTGGGCCGCTCAATGCTCAGATTCTTCTGGCAAATATCATAAATCGCCTCGTTGTCAACCATGAAGGCGCAATCAGTATGCTCCATTGTCGTGTGGGTTGTCAGGATGGAATTGTATGGCTCGACAACGGAGGTAGAAACCTAGCGAAAGGTATGAGAGTGGAAAAAAACAAATCAGTGAAGGTAACAGCTCGAAAATAATATGTGGGTAGATGTTGAGTAATATGATAGATATACTAAGAAATTTTAGTCTCTTTCCACATCATAAACAAAGTAATTCATGATAGAATTCAATTTCGTCTAGCAGTAGATAACAAACGCGGAGGAAGCCATAACGTTCCTGTTTACGATTTCCACAGCATTTCAGAATGCTTCGGAATTTGATGGCAAACTATATTAGCGATAAAAGTAAACTATATTAATTAGTTTATTGCTGCTGGAATGGTTTTGCTTGGCTTGTTTTAGTCAGTTTTGGCCTTTTCTGAAAATTATTTGGCTAGCAGCAAATATTTTTCACTAAAACTTACTTAACTAAAATATCTGCTCGTAAACTTTAGAAAATATATAACCTTGTAAGATGGATCTGGAGGTTTTTAAAATCTAAAAATGATTAAAAGAGTTTCACCTGGGGTGCTGGATATACGGCAAATTCCAACTTGGCCTTCTTCCCATAGTCCACAGCGAGACGTTCCATTAGAAGGGATGTAAATCCTGAACCTGTACCACCTCCAAAAGATCTGAACAGGAGAAAGCCCTGGAGACCTGAGCACATATCACTGAGTTTTCTGATCCTAATGAAATAAGAAGAAAACCCAAAGGGTGTAAAATCTAATTTCTCCAAGAGGATTGAAAAGTGTTTTGCACATTTCAATTTTTATATTATATGCACAAATAAGGAAAAATTGGGAGTCTGAATTGACCGTTGAAATACAATACACGCATGTCGCATATTTCCATTATGAAAGCTAAAGTTCGTTTCATTTGAAATTTTAAAGTGAATAACTAGGGTGAAATGCGATTACAAATAAAAATTTTGAAGCAGCATAGTTATAGTCAGCTTCGAAATCTTAATCATACCTGTCCAAAACAACATCAACAATCTCTTTGCCACATGTGTAATGTCCACGTGCATAGTTATTTGCAGCATCTTCCTTGCCAGTGAGCATTTGATCAGGATGGAATAACTGGCGATAAGTACCTTGTTTGATTTCATCTAGTTTCAAGCAATAAAAATGTTAGAACATCTAATTGATTTGTTATATCATGTCTAAGTTTTCTCAAATTGTGTTTAAAAGCTTTTGATCAATGATCAATTCGACATTAAACACTGAAGTCTAAAAAATGCACTTGTCAAGGAACATCAGTAAGTAAGTAAGTACAAATGCGATCACACATACCTATATGCATACATGATACATTTTTGATTGAATAATAATGTCACAATGTCTCTGTGAAGTGTACTGATGGTATTGCGCAAGAGTAGAAGATTAAGGAAATTGCAATAGTGACTTGAAAGCCACAGGAAAGTTAAAAGGAAAATTCGATTAAACTGTGGTAAATTGACTGAACTCCGAGTCCCAGCAACTCAATTTAAGCTTAGGTTATATTTAATTTTAGCAAAGTAATATAAATACTCGTTCCGACCAGCCACAGAGGGCTATTTCAAATTTCTGTTCCTTTAATAATTTAATAACAAAACTCCGTTTCATTATTCATTCACAAGCACTCCGTCAGTATCTCATTAATACAAATACATAGGTAATGCTTTCCCCCTATTATATTGCGAATGACAGGGTTCCTTCAGTCAGGAATGATGAAATGTCGTAGCGGGATATTTCTCACTAGTCTGAGCGAGAACATGATTGATTACGAGAGAACAATAGTTTAATGTCATGATGCTATTAGAAGCAATAAATCGATCCTGCTCATAATGATAGGGGCATGAAATTCTAAACTGTAGTATTCCAAACATGCACCCATCTAAAAAGTCGTATCGCATAATCAAAAGCAAATTGAGGCAAGTCAAGTCATTTTTACATCACGATATAGTTTGCTGGGAAAAAAATACATCACGATAAACGATAAGAATGAATATTAGGTACTGGCTTTGCTGAGCTGTTCAACGTGAGCGGAAAGGAAATGAGACAAGCGATTAGAAAGCAGCTTAGGCAGTATGCAACGTTTAAAGGGGAAAGTGCGCAGAGAAAAATCCCAATCAACAAGATAATGACTTTTAGACTTTGGACTGACTTATGGAGAGATAGTCTGGGGTTATCTTATGTATCCTACCAAACTATTTCAAGGGTAACCGGAATTTCATCAGCTAAATTGAATAAAGCAGACATATATATGGATCACTAACTAACAGCTATATAATTACTTGTAAATAAATATGAAACGAAATATATACTCCAACACTTGATTATTCAAAGAACATTAACGTATATGTTTTGCATACCGATGACGGATTCCTCTAGGTCTATGAAAATTGCTCGGGGAACATGTCTCCCTGTGCTTGTCTCACTAAAAAATGTATTAAAAGAGCTATCAGCTACGCCAATGGAAGTATCCGAGGGCATGAGCCCGTCCGGCTGGATGCCATGCTCCAAACAGTAAAGTTCCCAGCATGCGTTCCCGATTTGCACTCCAGCCTGGCCAATGTGAACTGATATCACCTCACGCTGAAATAATGGGCAAGATTATTAATTTCGCATGAATTCGTGATATTAATGAGGATTCCCACAGGAGTAAGTGGATATATGCATATTATATTCTGAAATTATATTTTTGAACGGATTAATTTAACGGTGAGATATAAACCTTATTACCATTTTGAAACAGTTTTCACTTGAAACCTCCAAAAGCAACGGATTAGAGAGTATCAGACAGAAATTAATAATATTTTTGAGAGATAGATAATTTAACAACTCGCTCTGCTCCAAACTTGAAATAAACTAGAAATAGTTTACTTTAAAGTTTAATGATCCAACGCCCAATCCGAGGACAGGAAAAGGATGTGGGTCGTATTTTCCGGCAGTTGGTCTAGTGTTGTGATTTCTTAGAATCTGTTATGATAAAAGCCATAATTAGTGTAATTAGTTGGAAGAGTTAAATGAAAGCAAAACAAGGAAAAAATGACTCCGGTTGAATAATGACATGCTTTTCCTTGTGCTATAGCTATACGCTGGATCGGTATTGGTATTAGATGTCCCGTCGGAAATGGTTGAAGCTTACAATTGTTCAAGCTTCTTCGTTTGAGTAGGATGTGTGAAATCTTGCCTGATACGAATTTAGCTGTCAATTCAAGTTCTTCGTAATTGAAGACACGCATCAGCCTTCCCAATCTCATTCGTCATTTTTGGATACACTCTCAATTAATTAATTACATATAGTCATTAAATGAAGTAATATGACTAGAAGAGTCTGGATATTTTGAAATAAATTATTCATGCTGGATGGATGTACATTCATAGATGCTGCTGACTTGATTTTAATTATGCCAACGAGTTTTTGAAAAGTCACGTTAATGATCACTCATGTATACAGCTAAATAATTTTAATATTAGCCATATTTGTTTTCGTGTAGATACATAATACAATCTGTACGATTTCGCAATTCCTCAATTCATTCTACGAAGTAAGGTTATTCATGATTTGTTCCCCACTCCAATTTATGAGTTTGCTCCGTGTTGCGTTATATAATTAAAATTGAGGTGCTCGAAGCACGCTCAGAGTGAGTTAGCATCAAAATTGTTAGTAAATGTAGCAACTTCGTAACGTGCTAAAACCCTGAGAGGGAGACTCAAAGAAAGCAGCCAGTCAACCAAGGATGGTTTTGTTTCCGTCAGGTTGGTTACCTTGATCTATGGTCTGTGGATCTAAAATGTGTTGCAATAAAAAATTATTTTGATTCTATCACCCGTGCGCTCTTGTTATTTTCACGGTGGCTTGTCGCATAAAACCTATTCAGTTGAACAAGCGAGATTACGTAAACACTTTGAAACACAATATCGTTTGGGAGTGTTTATAATATGATTTAATATGGTTCTAACAATAATTAAACATGGAAATTTTCAAAGTAAATACGGAACCCACCATGCTCAAAATATATAATTGTAAGTTATGATTTTTACGGTTGATCATGTTCTTTTGTGCTGGAACATAAAATATACTTTGAAACAATAGCAGAATTCAGGAAAAGATTGAACATCTTTCAAGGATATTTGGATTGCCTAATTTGATCTAGCAGCACAATTGTGACACTTGCTTGTACCCTTATTTCTTTGTTACAACTGAAACTCTTAACTCCAAAAGTCTCAATAACTTTCAATCCATAGAAGAATGCCTTGAACTCAACTCAAAGTTTAAGTTTTTTCTCAGCTCAAGTCCACCGCTCTATTAACTAAGCTGATTGTATTCAAACTAATTATGCATAGTGAATACTGACTGAACACAACTTTTCAGTGAGCCGTGTGTGTAGAAAGAAAGTATCCAGGTCAGTCCTAGAGTCAATTCTAAAAAGTCTATTTCTCCTCAACTCTGCTCCACCTACATATTCTGTCAAAGTCTGTAGATATTCCATCCAACCAACCCTTGCTATATTTGCTTCTTTGAGTTGCAACAACTAGAGAATAGTTGGCTATTACAAAGCACAGTAGCATTAGCAATGGAATGGTGGTAGGGATAGAAAGTTAAATAATTGGAATTAAAACGGAAAGTTTGAATGGGTCTAAAAGTTTCCTGTAATGTAAACAACACTTTGACACCCATTATAGTTAGTTGCTTTCATCCGAAACATTGGCTAGAATATGTTTACAAGACTTCATTTGGACAAGGGGGAATGAGTTCCCCAAACTGTATCTTTTGCACTGAGAATTTTCTTTGGTCGCATTGTTATATTTTTACCTGCCAAATTGGTTCACAAGAGACATATCTACGTTACTTACATAAGCTATTAAAACTACCTACCTAAGATAATGAAGATAGTTGGCTCAATGATACATTATTCGAGTATCCATCTAAAGAAATGTTTTTTCTACGTTGTTTCAATTTCTACTGAAGTAATCAAGGCGGACATGGCGGTGACCGGGATTTAAAATTGGGATTGGACTGGGTAATTCAGACCGAGGGCTTACTTAATTCTTAACTTGTTGAGTATGGAAATGTTGAAATTCTGTAGGTACATAAAGAAACTTTAATCAAGGTAAAACAATGGAGGGATGAATAAGAATAAAATGTGTTTTAAACAATGAATAACATTGTCTTGTCGATCTGGCTGGTTGAATTATTACAGTGATTTATTCTTACCATAGATAAGCTATATGTCATATATGTGCACATAATAATTATTGCATATTCTACTCCATTATTCTGATTACGAAGAAACGGAAAATATATCCATTCAAGTGAGGTAATATTTAGTACTAAATATACATAGTGTTTTTTACTGAACTTCCGTTTTACATTACATGTAAGTATGCAGATTTTACATGCATCTATTCAACTCTATGTTTTATAGCTGCAAAATTCTTGAGACACAAGTGGGTAAGCATATGGCAAACCATAAATTATTGCTGCAGACATATCGTTAATGAGAAATTGATTAGAGTCTTAAGAATTAATCATGGTAAATACTTGAGGGAGAATGAGAGCATGCAATTTGAAAATGAATAATTTTGTTGTTATCCTACATGAAATACTATTGCAATTCAAAGTACCAACACCTGCAATAACGATCTGGTACATGACAGTTGACAAGATTCAAGAGTGGTTTTTAAATAACGCCTTAAAAGTTCTACATCATTAGCTCAGATGGATCACAAATCCCAATTCGAAATAGCTCATAGTTTTCGTTGTAAGATTATTTATTATGGGCAATACTTCCATCTATCTGTTACACACGCGAAGATTTAGAAAAAAATTATACGCCTATTACAGTATTTTGACTCGGAATCCCCATTGCATTGTAACCACAAGTTGGGTAATTTCTCCATTCCCATTTTCAAACCGTATCAAATTTCAGCTATCGGTTCGAGTATGACGATCGCATTTAATCACAATAAACGACTTTTGGAGTCCCTTGAAATTTAAAAGGAAAGAGTCCATATCATATGTCATATTGGATTAGAGTTGTTTCGCTATCAGTTCCTCAACAATATTTGAATCCTTGTTGGTATAAGGGTGCCAAACAATGTATTGTACTTTACATAATCAAACTCCCAGCTTCAATCCATTTTCCGCTTGAGAAACGACACGGAAGTTATTTCCTATCGCTAAACAACAACACTCCAAAATCCAATGACTGTCTCCTACTTTTTTATCAACTGGACCGACTGTATATTCAATTCGAAACTTGTAAAGTTGCCAGGAATCCCCTATTGTGCGCTTAGTTGTGGAGCCTATCCCATCCTAAGGATCTCTTCCATACCTATGCAAGTGAATGACATTTTTGAAGACTATATAAATGTAAATGAAATCATAAAAGCAATGCGCGAATTTCATAGACAATGAAAACCCATAAAAATGCAACCAGCCAGGGAAAGAGCGGATGACGGATCTATCATTTATCTGCTTCGCCAGTTTAATATGCAACATCAACCATCATAAAAACCGACTTTATCGTCAGTTATGCAATCTTTTATCCAAAATATGCATAACTAAAAATCACTTGATTTTGCTCAAACCAAACTGCAAAAGTATTAAAAGCCATGATCCAACAACACCATGCATACTTCTAAGAATTCCTTAACATTTGACATCCACATTCACAGTGTGGAGTATGGAACAGCGGCAACCGGAATCATAACAGATAATGCTAGCACATAAGCCAAGACTCGAGAAGAGAGGAAGCTATATCGCATGCCATCAGCATTTCACCACGCTCCTGTCCTGATATCCACGGTACGGAATCCTCTGTAAAACTGGTCTGGAATTCAGAGACACGGCTCAGTTTCACGAGTTTCTTCTTTGCGAAAGCATTCATCGTCCGTCTTCTTGTTGACTAGCTGTTGACTATAGAAAAGGCTACTCCACATTTGAAAGACACACATCCACTCCTACTCTTCCATCCCTCTTATCAAAACAACATAAAGGCTACTCTTTAAATGGGGAAGTAGTTTCTTTTAAATATTATTTCTCCCTTTTTTACCAAATAACTCCATGTACCTAAGAACATATTCATATATAAATCTATAAGAGGATAACTCACAAACATTCCTAGAGTCTGCTCTAGGAATTGTCTTAGGTTGGCCAACCCTGTCGCTTTCCCTTGTCTCCTTGTATTCACCAACCCGTGGAATCGCTTTCTCTTTCTCCCTGTTGTGTAATAATAATATCTTTTTTAGTGTGTTTTTTTATCTTCACCGTCCTCCCGGAAAAAGAAACATAGCAGTACCTTCTGAAAGCAGGGGAAGGCTCGTCAGACTTTCACCCTCCCTTCATGCTTTCACTCAAATCGTGTATCTGTATACCTTTGTATTCCTTTTCTCACTTTCCCCTGTGAAATGAGTGAGTGAGGTTGAACATTGACGAATAACTTGATACTTGGTGATATTTCATCTTCAAAATCACCACTCCAGTGTGAACTGATCGCTCTATCATTATTATTATTAATACTACAACTGTCACTGTTGAAGCCTCTACACGGTTCGGCTCTGTTCAGAGTTGAAAAAGAAGATCTATTACAGGTTTTTTTATCTGGGAAAGGGGAAAAGCACTACGACTTTCAAGGTAAGTCGATAAACTTGGTTATTCTTTTTCGGAAGCATTGATTTATTCCCATTTTGTACTTTATGTGATGGGATGAGGATGATGTTGTGCGTATTTTTCAGAAATCTGGGAAATAACTCAATCACTTACGGTTAAGTGTAGGCAGCTAGATATATTTCATTGGAAATGTGGCAATTTGCGTTCATTCAGGAAAAAGTTCTAAAAATACCCCACCTACATATTGTACATACTCGTAACTTATGGTTGATGATGATACAAGTTGAAAGTAAAATCCCACTTTAAGTCTAAATAAACAACTTATCTGTAATGCTAATCCTAGAAAATTGTTCACGTTATCAGGATTCTACTCTCTTGCCTCCAGTTAAATACGCATTTTATTTGCGTGTTCGGGAAAGAGATGTATAAGTGTGGGTAGTTGGAAAAGAGCTATTGTGCTCAACAAGTCTGACAAGCATACATAGAGAAAATTTGTCATAATCAGAAATTCAGAAAGCAACCCTTTCCATGATATTTATGTTTGCAGCAATCAATCTATTTCCACTGTACTTTTCATACAGACAAGTTTTTTTGTCAGTCCTCAAAAAGGCTGCTTTGTTGCCTTTTTCATCATCCTCAATTCTCATAATCTTCTGTTATCATTATCATTATGATGTAATATGTCCCTGAAACTCTGGAAAATTACAGATATACTATACATAATGCCATATGGCTATAAGTACGGTTTATATTGATGGACTTGATGTGCATTTACGAGATAGTTTCTTTTCTCTGATGGTGACAGGATCATTTCAAAAAAATCCTATTCAGACCGAAGTTCCGTTTTAGTTACAAATGAGATGTTTAGCTCGGCTGCACTCCTTCCTATGTTGTGGTTACACAGAGCGTAATTTTTTTTCAGAATACTTTTCTTTGCTTCCCTTATCATTAGAGGAGACAGTTGCAGTCGAAGGACTTCCGACAAAAAAAATGTCTAACTATGAGTGTAATGCCATATTAAGAGTGATAATAATAGGCACATATAAATCTAGAAAAACTTGATGGGACATTTCTCAACTTTTTTCCCCTTGCTTTCTCCACTCTCCACGCTTCATATACTTTGCGGGAACGTATAATAACAATAATGATAAAACTGTTCCGTGAGCGGTTCGTCGTTGCATGATGGTCATGTTGCTAATCGTATGAAATGTACATTTTGATTGTGGGCTTTGTGCTGGTACTGGCTGTCACTTAAGCTCGTGGAGTCAACATTACTTTCCCATATATTACGCTGTTTTCCCAACTTTTCCAACTGTCTGGCCGTGTCTGATTGTATTGTATCAATATAAAAAATGTCAGATTTTTTCTCCCCGTGTTGCGTAGTTTGCTAAATCCTTTTGATAAATTCTGCGGTCAACCGCTCGCTTTTGTTTTTGTGGTTATATCATCCGCACAGCAGTCAGAATATGCTGGATTGTTGGGAGGAGAGCACATCAGTATAATCTGATGATAGGATAGCGTTCACAGCTTGTTTTCCACGTTGAGCCGATGCAGATGGACAAACTCAGAAGGAAAGGATGAAACAATGGAGATGAGAAAATCGAACAATCTGCGGTTTGGTTTCAGTTTTTTCTTTTGTTTTTCTTGTCCAAGCTGTATACCTTTTGTGTTTGAGGTATAAAAGGACCAGGAGGGATGATCGAGTCGAAAGGAAAAAGAAAGTAAACCCATAGCAAAAATACAAGGTCCATGCCTTTTACATTGCTGTTTTGACAGCACCAATTTTTGATTTATCAGTAGCTCTAAATCTTTGTGAAATGTCAATTTTTCTCAAATTTTCAGGGTGACTCGTGTCACCAAAAACTACTAAGCATAAGGTTACGTCTTTACAAGGTTTTTTTCAATATTTTACAACAATCACTACCTGCAAACACTACACAATGACCCACATAACAAGCTTGTCCTTGGAGTCTTCATGCTCTTGACAGAAATGGGATATGGGACGACATCTTATTGAAAATATGAGATGCACTTAAAGTTAAAATGCTGGGAAGCTTTCTACACTTAATACAATATTAATGATAATATCATTACAGTTTTTCTTTGTAAATGAAAAAAAAAATCCCTACCCCGAGAAATAAAGCTAGTTTGACTTTCTCTTCCCCATTAGTTTAAGTGAATTCTTTTGTTGGCTTTTGGGGGAAAGGTAAAAAATCAGATGGAAGGAAACGGGCGATTTTTCTTTCCTGAATAATGTGTTCAACCGTGAGAGCACTATGAGTTTCATGTATTCATGCTGGTATAATTTTTAGAGCATACTATTTATTCTGGCAAGACGCTGTTATGGTTCGTTAGAATTGGATAGGTAGTTTAGCAATATATTTTCGTTTTTACGTGGGGCATTCTTCGTGTAAATCATGCCTTTTCTTTGGAACGTTCCATCGGTGAAGAAGCGTACAAGAAGGACTGTTGTGTTGTATCGTGGCTGTGTATCTAATTCTCTATTATTACCTCTTTCCATTCTTGGACGGAGAAAGCCTTGCCCTTTTCTTCCACATAAATTCTAATTTCAACGTTTCACCCGCTCCCCTTTATCCTTCCCAATTTTCTCTCTGTCAATTGTCATTATCATTGTTGGAACCAACTTTGGAAACGTCCGCTGCAAATAGAAATGGAGCTCTGACAAAAGTTTTTTTGTAGGAAATTGAAGGTCAAAAAAGTAAACCTGTCGGTAGCTTTGTAGAGGATAAAGTATATTCACAATACTTAAAGGATTCCTTGCTGGGAGTAGAGATAAGTACTAAGTACTAGTTAATCATGTTTTTAAAGTTTGTAAATTACGTTCTATTAAAGATACACAGTATTGTTCTGAACCTGTTTTCAAACTTTGTTTTCAACTATCAATACACTTTTTGGTTATTCTTCAATATCCAACTAAGCGACAACTGAACAGTCAAGGTCTAGACGTGACTAAAAAGTGCTTCGAAAACAGATTAGGCTTTGGAGTTAAAAAGTTGGGACTGAGCTGAGCTACTATGATGATGTAGCTAAAAATGACAGTGACAAATGAAAGTGACATGCCGATCCTTCAGACTTTGTCTTTGTCCTATCGACATTTTGAATATCAGCAATTCTGAGGATTTTATTTGTCATTGGGCACTAGAATTGCTCTCACCTATAGATTAAACTGGTAAAAGGCTATGCGTTCAAAGAACTTTTAATGAGCTCCTTTTCATGCGAATGCTGAAGTATACACAATCTGAAATATAATGAAGTGCTGTTTGAATACAGCTAGCGTTACTCTGTACTTGCGGTTGATCACCCCACAATAACCCTTTGATTTCTTTTGGTGCGTTTTATTAGTATAGTCATATTTCATTTCGCTCTTTGATATTTGCAGGTGCAATATAAGGGTGCAATGACAGTGAAAATGCCATATCGGCAGCAAAAAATTCTTCGAAATCAAATGTTATTTATAATTCAATATACTTGTCCATTTTTTTGACCTCTTGATAGATGAGCAAATAATACGCATGAAAATTATATAAGAAAATTGAAATAAATTCAACATTTCCAAACCTCACTCTTCACCTACCATTTTGGTATAAGCTGTAGCTCAATTCTTATATTTGACATCCTCCTAGACCTTCTTTAAAATATACATGTGTAATTAGCTGTAAATATCTCTAGTCGACCTTCACAATTTCCAGTTTAGTGTGGTTCAGCTCAGGATCATTCTGCCCTTTATCCCTCTCTTCACATTTTAGAATTTTACCATTCCACCATGTCACTTGTCAATGTCGACTTCATTCCATTCCACCATAACATTATCCAATGTCTATTCCCCATGGGTGGGTTGGGTTTTCAACTTTCTCTGCTATCATTCAAATTTTTTACCATCAGTCAATTTACATTGATAAAAACCGAATTTTGACACTTGGAAT
This sequence comes from Lepidocyrtus paradoxus, assembly GCA_034696885.1. Taxonomy (NCBI): domain Eukaryota; kingdom Metazoa; phylum Arthropoda; class Collembola; order Entomobryomorpha; family Entomobryidae; genus Lepidocyrtus; species Lepidocyrtus paradoxus. The sequence continues at coordinate 36,651 of JAQGAH010000315.1, read as the reverse complement.
GCTTCACTAACCATTACATAGCACAGAGACATAATGACATAGATATACATTCGCATGGCATCAGCAGCTGAATAGGGATTAAATTACATTTGAACAATAATGCTTCTTGAGGTTTTTGAAAGGAGGCAGACTACTTATGGCTACACATTTGCTGGCTCATCTTCAATAATGAACTCATTTGGCTGGTTTAAGATGTCGAATAACTGTGGAGAAGGAATGATGATGAAGTAGCTCTTGAGCATAATAAATGCATTATGTAGGTATAGCTGGTAGCTGTAACCAACTTTCTCCATTGGTTTTCCATAATGTTTTATGAATTTTCCTCATATCCTTATCAACTTGATCTCATACACTCTCCAACCAAAACTACGAACTTTGCTTTCTCCTCTGGATTTAGATTTTCTCCATGTCTAAATGGAAGGGGCGAGGATGAGAAAATGGTGATGCAAAACCTGTGTTCCCACTGATATGATTTGATTGACGATGATGGTTTGAAGTTGATGTTGCTCATCGTATTATCGTCGCTAAAGGCAATATATTAGCCACCAGCTCCACCACACCGTTAGTATGTTACCTCCCCACTACCCACACAGTCTATATTATCTTGGTTGCAATCTGCAATGATGATCCAAGTTTGCGTAAACGTTCTCCTTAACTCCCCCCATCTTATTGCTTTTACATGTATTTTCCGATAGCAAAGATGAGAGGGAGCATAACTCAATGAGATTTTCTCCTTGCTCAAGATCTTGCAACTCCTCCAGGGATGTAATTTAGGTCGAGTTCAGCTTCCTTCCCGTTTTCCTGTTTACGAAGATCATATCATCAAAGAGCCGTTTGCAGACGGACCCAAGACTAGAATTTCAAAATTTTCTTGCATTGTTATTCGGATCTGTTTATGAGCTATCTCATATTTCCTCTTTTGAGCTTTCTTTACTTATGGGGATGTTGAAGAAGGGGAACGAGAAGATCAAATGATCTCACTCATCATCACATCCCTTTCATTTTCATTCTTCTCTCCTCCATACATTACGACATGAATTTTCCAGGGACTTTTTCAAGGAAATAGGTATGTAGGTACAAGCATACTGATGATCCTGTTCGTCATCTTCTCGGCCTCCCTCACTTTCATGGTAATCCCGGCCCCCTCCGTTAACAAAAAGGGAGTGGGGCGATGGGATGTAAAAAAATCTAATTTGGTTATTCGTTAGCCTATGTAAAAAAATGCTTTCTCCCAAAGAAAGGAAGCTAGTTTTCATCATAGATTCAAGAAGAATTGACTAGAGTCATTATAAGGAAGTCGGATATTTTCATAGCATTTTTTTGGCTAAAGAAAAGTGCACGATAAGATAAAGTTTGGAATGTTAGTATCATCTACAAGTTCCAGTTGGGAAAAATATAGACTGAATAGGCTTCCGATTAGACTGAATATATTTTTTGTGATAGCTAATGCAAACAACGCTGTCTGAATATGAGTGAGGATGATAGGCAGCTGAGGGAAAAAATAGTTTACTCTACTATTACGCACGAAACAACATGACTGGTTTCAACTAAAGTCCATAATTATATGCCGTATTGTTACCAAACAATACATCCATACCAGTTCCAAAAGTATTATGAAGAGAAAAAATAACTCGTGACATATACTCTCTCCCCATTTTTTCCTCCAACTACCCCTCACCCACCATTACTACTTTGGAGCAGGATATCCTACAGCTTGGATGGTAGTAAAAAATGCTTGGAAATTACTGTGAAGCTCATAAAAAAGATCGTTATGCCCGCGCCTTAAAGTACAGGAATGCTTGGGACGGCACAATACGAGAGGAGAAAGTTAGGGCAAAGAATGCATTCATGTAAAGATATAGGCTCCTGTTCTCAACATTTGTAAGTGGACACGCTGCTGAGCTGGTGAGAGAGCAAAGTGGGTAAAGTGTGTGTGTATGAAAGTTTTGCAGAAAAAAAAACACACACTTTAATATGCACCCATCAAAAATACATTTCTCCTTGGTCCGTGTGTGTGAGTAGGCAGTGGCAGTAGTGGAAAAGGGTGATGTTACGTAAGTGAAAAATGAACAAGATCCAACTAATACTAGCCGAGCTTGTGTGAGTTATATAAAACATAATGCACTTTACATTTTACTACCGCGTGGTTATCCTATTTACTTATCTGTCTCTGTTTTTGTTGATACAGGAGTAGTGTAAAAAGTGTACGTACAACAGGATTTAATACATAGGTATAACCCAATCCCATATAAAAAGGAGCCAAGCTTCACTCTGGAGAAATCCAGTAGAAGGAAAAACAGAACGGCATTTGTAAAATGAACAGACAAAACCATAAAAGAAAATATTGTTTTGAGATTATGACCACGGCTGTGAAAAAATCTCTTGATCCAGCACAGGGGAGTGACCGGCTAGGTTTTATGATATTCATGGATTTTCTCCCCAGAATAAACAACGCGCTGATCCTTTCTTTCCCAAAGTTATGGTATTAATGCTCACGATAATATAGCTATATACTATCTTTGTTTATAGTTGAGAACGCAAATGTATTTTTAATGTTATTTGTGCTTATTTGAGTAACAGGTGAAATGTCTATACATGTCCGGTGTTGGATAGGAGTAAGATGTAATAAGAAACTCGAATTTTGGTGGAAATGTTGAATTCATGTTGTAAAATGGAATTATTTTTTCCTCCCTATATCATAACAACATTTTCCCTTCTTATGAAACATTATCCAGTCAGTCCCAGAAATTACAAAAATGCTGTGTAATGGGATAGGATGTATGAATTCGGAGTATCAAATAATGGACTTACTTTACGGGGAAAATGTAACATCTTCTCGAGTCAGATATACATGAGGAGACAATTTGAAGGACTCAATTTTTGCACGACTAACTCCAAACCATAGGGATTCTAGATCGGGGGGCGAAATGTTCATAACAAGATGAAATGCAATCTCTCAATGGAAATGAAATGGTTCGCTTCATACATGTCAAATGGGATTTTCATTATGTAAATTTTCCGACTCTTTCATTTCAAAATATAATCTACTCTGAGCAGGTTCCCCTGGTGGAGTTCACGCAACAATGGTTAGCACTATCACACAACAATAAATGCAATCAACTGCATTGTGTTTGTTACTTGAGATGTTACGAGTTGGAATTTTAGGATTCATTCATTCATTTTCCCCCGTTGAATTATAGATGGTACTGGGAAAGGGCCGACGCTGATTTCATTAAAAAAGGGAAACTGCATACGAGGAAGCGACAAGCTGGATAATTTGTTGTTTATATTCGCAACTGAGCCGGAACTCATAAATTTGTTGATTTGTAGAAATATGAGAATGAGATGATGATATATTTGCTAAGTATTAGGTACGGAGAGTATAAATAATTCCATTATAAACTACGCAGTTCGATTTCCCTGGAAAGAGTGTTTGACATCATCCATAGTGGATCCTTCTTTTTAGACACAATGGAACCGCAGCCTCGAGTTTTACGTATCGACAGTTTTTTAAAAGTTCCAGGCACCATTTTTTTTTTCAAAGAAACATGATTTTAGGTAATGTACCCGCAGTACTCCCACTCGTTCTATTGTTTATTTCTAGGCTGTTTATTAACTCGGAGCGTCATCATATCTCACTCTACATATTTGTCAGTGTCTGAGCAGATTGCAGACTAGTTGTTTAAATGTTGAATAGAAAAATTCCAACACGTCGAAACAGACAAATTACAGAACTTGTATGATAAGCCATGTTGATGACGATACGTGATCTGAATCTAATTTATGTGAGTAGTAAACTACAAATGTCAGTAAACTATTGTGATATATTCGATGCTTAAATGGAATTAATTTACTTCACTTTTAAGTACTACTTAGTACTTACATTAAATTCGTAAAAAAAGGATCCTTAAGTAAATACGTGTCTGCTCATGCCTAATAAGTTATGTTTCTCTGCAGTATTTGCAAACTTAATAGTAGATGCTTACTTTAAGCATGTTCAACAGACTTATCTGAAAATCCATTATTGTAATCATTTAAGTAAATGTACTAATAGTAAAGGTAAAGGTAAAATTGACAAGTTGACAGAGATGTTTATAGGTTCCTTCCTGCTTAACGCAATTTTCATCACGTTTTTAGTTGGGGATGGTACAGGTATGCGTTGGGGGAAGATGAAGATTGTGTGACGTGATAGTGTTGATGTTGGCCAGTAAAGAAAGATGAAAGCCGTTCTGTCATTTACGTCCCTCATCTTCCTGAGACATTGAACTGTGCTTCTTTGCAGACAAGATGAAAGAGACAAGTCTCTTTCTCAAAGAGACAAATATTTTCTGAGGGTAACACGAACTCTTTGACATACTTTACGTTGGTCCGCAAATGTTTTTTTCCAAACCTTAACGGGAGAAGATGATGTTGTACAGCTGATAGACTAGTAGAGGAGCTTTAGTGATAATAATGACCCATACTCAATTTTTATGATGGTTACTAACTGTCAGTGATGATGGCTGAGTCGAACGACAGAGAAATTTGGATAGATTTATAATGACAGAGTTAGTGAATGACCTAAATGGGGTCCTCTACTTCCTGGGAATCCCTTGCTCTTTCTCGACTCCTAAAAAATGAACATAGCCTTATATATGGCTCACGGGAGATACTTCCATGTCTTTAATTCTAAGACTTTCCCTGGCTTTCTCTTTTCATATTCCGCCTTCCTAAACTCCCGCACTTCAAGTCATCCTTAAGGATTTCAGAGTCGATTCAGTGGGTCTCCATCCCTTTTCTCCCAAGTCGACTTTCTGAGAGCTCACTCAGCCAAAATGGTGGAAAGTTACTTTTTTGATGACAATACTCATATTTTTTAGCTGTGTGCCTTCAGATTCCCTAACTTTTCTGGAACTGCTGACATGTATAACAAATCATATGAACTCGGAGGAAACAGAAAGTATTCTTTAGTTCTTTGGTTTGCTACAATCTAAGCCATCAGAGGCGATATTTTAAATCACGGGAGGGGTTGACCCGGCCAATAAAAACTACGTGAATAAACCATTCTCAGAGGAATTTTAGGAGATCAGGAAACTTTTGACTTGTCTTTGCTTTGCTCGGGTAGGAAACTAGCAGGAACCTGCACGGAGTGTCGTGTGCTTCAGTTGTGTAGTGTAGGACGAGTCTTAATCAATTCCCCTGAATTATTGTATTAACCACGTGGACGAGCCTACAAAGAATTTTAAAAATAAAAATATGGATTTGACTACTTGACATCCACTTTCTTGAGAAAAGTTTTTTTACTAAATCTACTCTAAAGCGTGGCCTTTTTTCGGTAACATACTTGTCTTTCCAACTTTGGTTATCATCAAATTAATCAAACTAATTAAATTAAATATAGTTATTGCTAACACTGTCTGTGTAGTCATTACTAATGTTGAAGTATCAACTGACAGTGATCATGATAGGGACCCATCACACAAGTAAAGTACAAGTTGAAAGCATCCAACTTACCTCAGAAATCGTTTGAACTTTTCAGTCCGCATCAAATTCACTGTGAAATCGTAAAAGCGTTTTAATAAAAGAAAAAGTTGTTTAATCCCCCTCCATCGCAAAAACCCCTTACGCTGTAAACCTTGCATTGAAAAGAAGAATTACAGAGTTGTTGGGGGGAAGGGTAAGAGTGTTTTAGATTATTTTATTTAGATAGACAAAGAAAGTCAACTATCTTTTTTTAACAAATAAAATTCCTAGACCCATAAACTTTACATGAAAAAAAGTTGTTTCGCCATCGGGGTCATGTGACGATGAGCACACGAGTTCCCCATATTACATTCTACCCCTTTTCCATTCAAAACTGTCTGAAAATTTTCTATAGGAGCTTTATATACCACACACTGGAGTTGCTTATTGCAATGCTTTTCCCGTAAAACCGAGGTGGTCGTTCTGTAAAAACCGTAAAAAAAAAAACAAAAAAAATGTCGGTAAACAAAATAAGGACTATTTCTACACAATGAGGTAGAATGCATAAGTAAAATAGGGCACGATGTAAATACTTCAGCTATCTGTGCGGAAATCTCAGTTTCAGTTGTTGTGTAAACGAATGGAATAGGGTATGTGTATGGATGCTATTGAGTACTTTCACTTTCTTTGTGGCAGGTCTCCCCCCTCCCTACTTTTTGAGAAGATTTCCCAGTTCCAATTGTAGGCTTTTATTTTCTCCAAAACACGACGGCATATTATCATCCTTTAGAAATATCCAGTCGTTCGAAATGGTAATGAATTGGGGATCCCTTTGTTCTTTCGCTCACCGCACCCCAGCCGTGTTCCAGTACGACTATAACGTATTTTGAAAGAGTGGTCTTTCTCTCTTGTGTATTTATGCATTCCCTTTGTTTTCATGAAATATAAAATGCTTGCTTTCCCAAATAAGATCTAAAGAATGAGCCAGGATGGCTTGAAGAAGGATAAAATCCGTTTTCTCCAGTATATATCCCCGTAGTGGATCTTCTCTGACACTGCAGGGAGAACTTTGTGATTTGTGACATGACGTAAAGCAAGGAAAAAGACGTAAGGCCGGAAAAATAATTATGTATGGGGAACATCTTGTGTATACTTATTTATTAGATAGCTTTTCTTTCATGTGTCACTTGAGTGAAATTTCTTAAAGAGCCTTTTTCCTTCTGTTCTTTACACTAATTCATTATATTTACATTGTAGATTAGGTAATGTAATCTAAAAAGTTTTCAGAGTTAATACGAAAATGCTCTTTTTAAACTTGGGACTTTTATTCACATTTCACTCAAACAAGTTTACATAATCGTGTCAAATGGAGCACTAGGCTAAGATATAGTCTCTTTCTTTGCTGCACAAATCCAACATTTATCCAAAAGAATGAAAGAATGAACACTGCTCTGCAATGATAGATGGTATTAAAATCACTAAAACTTGAAATGGGATAAGGGATTTTGTAAGTGGAGTGCCTTATTGTTAAAAAGTTTTGTAGCGCTTTAGATACCAATTCCCATAAATATTGGGTGAAGGGTGACCTGTCGAGAATTTGCATGCATAGCTGTTCTGCTATTTATTTGATGAGTTTTCAATGCCATAAATACGATGTCCATTTTAAGAAACTTTGAACTTTTCATTTATATTATTGAAATATAAAGAACGGGTTTAGTATGATAGCCTTTTGCTAATCTATCGCCAACCTATATTTGAATCAATTCCCAACAGCATTTGAGTCATATGGATAGTAAAAATGACAATGTTCATATTTTTTGAAACATTTCGTTTCCTCACTAGAGTCAAAGTGAACAAAACAGGGAAAAGCCAAAATTCAACCTCCATCACAACTTAATAAAGTGAAGAAAGTTGAGTGAAGTGGAAACGCTACAGCTTCATTATTTCGTAGGAAATAGCACTCCATGAAAACCTCCCGCAAACTCAGCAGACCGTGAGAGAACTAGAACAAAAAAACTTTTTTTTTGTAATGCAAACCATTCGCATTCGATTTCAAGTCAAGTTAGTCCAACATTTTCTTCCACTTTCCCTTTAACGCTCCACTAACTCCTAATCTTCCCATCCTACCTTCCTACTTTTTCAGGCTAACTCTAACTCTTGTCAAATGAAAGCTACAAATTATGGCACCTATACGAGCAGAGATGAAAAATTTGTTAAAAAAGGAGCTAAATTATCTGAAAGGAGGACTTTTTTTTGTAATATAATAGAATCTACTTGGTGATGGGATGATTAATTGAAACTGAGGGCATTAGCATTCCTTTGCTACCGTGTAGCTCCTCATCGGATAAAAAGGTTTTGACTTTGGAAAAGTTTTTGCCTTCACGTTTTTCAAATGGAGCTAATTAACTCAACTGTCCCAAGGACAAAAGCTATATATTAAAGGGTGGGATTTACCAGTCCTAAACGAGTATTTGCATCTCACCGCTTTTCATGTAAAGCTTTTCACGATCCCATCATTTCACGTCCGATTTGTGGTGATGATGCTCACCCACTTAAAAAAATTGTGAAAACATTATTCACGCTTTTCACAGTCGTCCGTAGCACGCAGAAAGTTGTTGATTTTAGCACTTCAGCTTTACCACTCCAACTGCCAAACAAAGCAGGGCTATTTTATCCTCTTTAAAAGTATATGACATTAGCATGATGTAGATTTCGGATGACAAGTGGGATTGGAAGTCTGCCGAGATTTCGGGGAAGAGGTTTTGGAAATTTGAAAGTTATTGACGCATGGCTGTATATACTTTGGCTGAAATGCAATTGCCCCTAATTTTACCATGTAAATAGAGAGAATAGGGAGGGGAAACAACATTTGCATTAATTTTCGAGCTTTATGCTACCTATAATGCTGGCACGATAATGTTTTAGGTAGGAGGTCTTAGGCAGAAATCCCCACTTAATTTGACATAGTGGACTGTTGCAGTTTTGCAGAAAACATAAATGAGGATGACATTTATAGGTACGTAAGCAGTCTCAAAGTTGTCGTATCACTGTAATAAAATGCTTATTGGGTTCTCAGATCTAAATATTTATATCCTCCAATTTCATTTCGTATGCATGAGGCAGTACAAAAAATTGCAGATTCGGAGCTTCCAAACTGTTCCAAGTTATTTGATTAACTTGTCGTAATCGTTTCATATCCTGGTATAAATATGTATGATGATGTTTTTTTTTCCTGTGATGCTATAATATTACTAGATTTAATGTGCAAAATTGTTGTCGCCATTTCCCCAAATTCGTTTTCCTACTCGATCATAGTTTTTCATCAAAGTCAGTGAAAAGGTTTCCCATTCACTGTTGATACTGGTACAAGTAAACTATTTGTTTACATTCAGTCAACACAAGTGCAATGTACTGATTTTACTTTCAAATCAGATAACCTTTGAAGTCTTGTGAATAGCAGGGAAGCAATAAAAAGCTGAGCGAGAGGGGCACAGCTCTAGTACAGAGATTTGTTTAGAAGGAGGTCGAAGTGCTAAATGCAAATAATTGATATGATTTATACCACCTCCAGCCTGGTCGTAAATACAAAACTGTCACTTGCATATTTTTAGGAGGAATGGAAGAATTTTATTGAGTTCTGGGGCTCGACACATAGACAAAATTGCTTTTTCACTTTCCTTCTGGCCGGATTACATATTTGAGCTGCAGTGGAGCCTACTTCCATTTTCATAGTGAGTGTGTGAGGTGGTAAACTAAAGTTTGAAGTTGTTTTCTTCTTAGCAATTGCTATGGATTATAATGGAGTTTCCATACGTCAAACTCGTGGATTGAAACAAAATCTATTATTTTAGCCAAATATTCAAAAACGTATAGTGCCTCATCTGTAGTGATTATTGAAGTGAGAAAGTAGTTCGAGTAAAATGAGGATGGCCTACAAATCCTCGACAAATCATAATTTTCAGTAAATACGATGGAAATTTTCCACTGTCTTTGTGTCAAAAGTCACAATAATACAGATATATGTGAGTGATAGTGGGCTATATATTTAGTTACTGAGGGATGACAAGAAAAAGGGTAAAAGTCTGGATTATATATGACTTTTTGTGGTAAACGCTACAGACTCGAGTGGTTCATGTCCATTTCCGTTTTGGTGTGTCCCACCGGGGCAATGTGAGCGGATTTGGGTAGATTTTGTGAGCGCATCAGTTTCATATCATGTAGATTTGCACCAAGTCACAGGAGCATTTCAAAGCCTGAGTCAACGAAACCAGTTCAACCTCGATTTTGTTTATTTAAAAGACAAACCGGCCAGTTATTGAATAAGTTGTTGTTGTCCTCTGCAAATACATTTTCAAGAGAGTAACGAAGAGGGAGAGGATATTGAGCCAGGAGCAGTGAAAGTGGAAAATTTACAGAATAAACGTGCGGAATAGTGAGTTTTGTGGATCACTGGAATCATGCACTGTGTTCTTGATATGTCCATGCGACTTTTCACCCTTTGACTTCCCGATATGGGTACGCAAGCACTGTCATGAATATTAAAGGAAACGCTACATATAATAAAAAATGTGCTATCAACTGGAAGTTTCTGTTTTCACATGGTGGTTCGTATGCAGAATCCTAATGGAAGGAGACTCTCGTTTTTAAAGCGGGGAATGGGAAATGCAGAAAAGAAAACATTTTCTTTTTCCTTTTTCATACATTTGCTTCCTTTGATCTGGGAAAAAAGTCCAACCAAAGTAGTTTGCAAATATCGCTAGCAAAAAAATCTAGGGGAGAGCTCCACGCAGTTTCCGAGCAAAAATTACGAAGATCCTTTTCAATAATATTCGCCAGCATGATGCAAATGTATCATTCATCATTTATTATATTTTTTTTGCATTGCAGATTCCCGCCCCTGCATAGTGCTCTGGTGTTTATGAAATAAATATTAGCAACATTTGGGAGTTGTTTTTGCTAAAGATAGACTAAAAGTTTACGACAGTGAATATGAAAGCCAACAAGCCAAAACTACGGAACAGGAATTGACATGAATGGAATATTCCGTTTGAAGACGGTCATTCGGATCCCTTATCAAATCGTACATGTTCATTTACATTCTTTACAAATACTTCCGGGGAAAATTGAAACTGAATGAAAGGAGAGGCTTGAAGGGAGTCTCTCCGCTGTGTATATAAGTTGTTTACCAGAGGAGCCCGATTCCTTTGAAAATTTCCCTCTGTGAACAAGAAAATTGACAAAGAAAGTCGTAAATGATAGAGATAGACCATTTCTAGTCTAAATGGTGCTCGAAATTGAAATTTAGCAGAGCAGTTTTGGAAGAATGCTTCAGTTCAGGACAGGGGTCTAGAGAAATTTCCAAGTGACAAACTGTCCGTTCCGTTCCCTACTTTTGCCGACAGTTCCTCATAATATTAGCCAGACAACTGTTCTCAGAATAGTTTATGGTTTCGCCCACAATACATCTCCCGACAGTTAGTCGGACAAAAACAAGAGTACCGTACCAACAAAACATAATCTTTCAAGCCGTTTTCCGTGGAAATCATACCTATTTCCAATCCAACTGCGTGTAGTACTGATAGCGTGTCTCAGCGTTCTATAGGATATTTGCTCATACTGGTGGGGCACTTTGGAACAACCTTCAAATTCGGAAAAGTATGGAATTTGTAAGAATGTTTCCTATCAAATATTTCACATGCGTATAATATAATCAATCAACAAAATGGGATATGCCCAATTTATATTTTACCCTGTTTACGATAAAATGGTTTTGGAAGCAGTGAGGAAAATAAGTAGAATTTCTAAGAAAGGCTCATTTGTTAAGAAAGAAGCTCACAGTATATTGTCGGTATAGCGCATACCGCATACCTATAGGTACATACATAGTATAACCGTATTCCTTCAACCGTCATACAAAATAGGCTAACTTTCCTTCCCACTTTTCACAGTCAGTTGAGCATCTAATAACTGTTGTCTTATTCCCCCAAAACATAGTCATCAATACAATATGTAGCCCCATTTAGTTGCCCTTGCTCGCATAGTTTTTTAAACATTTATAAATAACAAGGATGGGCCATCAGGAGTAAACACAGGCTCCGTTATTTATGTGCGTTTGTGAAATCTACTTTAAAAAAAAAGAACCATTTATAATAAACAACTTCCCCTTTATCCAGCAGAGCTAAAGTGTTAAAGTGCCCATCCTCATCTTGGTTTTTAATGTCGTAAAAACTACAGAGGCGACTCCAATTTTCGTGGAAAGCTTTCGCTTTCGCTTATATTCCCAAGCACACCATTTTCTCATCTACATTCTTATGCTTTTCTTCGCTTCTACCAATGCCTAGAGGAATAAGATGAGGCCCGTAAATGGGAAAAGGAAAAAAATTCCATGCAAGGCAAGGCCTGGGTGTTATCTTATAATGTGCGGATCCTGTTTACATTAAAAAGTACTGGGGCAATGTTATACTTCAATGTGCAAGGAGTTAATAGCAATTTCCATCATCTTAAATAAACGCTGAGAGCGTGAATTTTTCTGCATTGCTACCCCCTTCCTAATCCTATTTACAGCTTGGGAACAAATATGTATCGCTTATTTAGCAAATTGTTCAACGTTTTGCAGATGGTATTTGGTGCTGATATATAATGTTATTTTCACTAACCTCCATCAAGCATAATAAAATAAGTATGAGCACTATCATGCATTATCATCACCGCATTTTTGGAATAACCTTCGCCTTTTCCTTTGAATTTTAAATGGAATAAATTATGGTGTTGATTAAAAAAGGACCTGGGCGACACACGAGTACAGCCCCAAGAGTAGTTTAGAAACATAATAATAAATTTTCTTTTTTTTTCGCAAACCTATCAGTTCCAAATGTAAATATTATTTATTCCATACACCGTGCTTGTGGCCGTGCGCAAAATGATTATTTATCAAAGAGTGACGCAGAAAATCATTACTGTCTTCCAGCTAACAGCTTCACATGCACATAAGTACGACACATGAACCCTAAGTAAATACGTAACGACAAAACTCATCCTGTTTTCTATATCACGGTTGACTGGCTCAGAGATGTCGAGAAAGTAGGGGGAAAACCAGGCTTAGGCAAACCATTTTTTGGAATGTGTATCAAAATCATCATAAATACGATTTGGCCAAAAGGAAAAAATGTAACGTACAAATCAGTCGCGAGAGATAAGTTATTCTAGAGAAATTTATGGTGGTGCGCTGGTGCTTGGTGGGATGAGTGGAAGGTGCTTCTCAAATGCTGGCTCTCTCTTTGAATCACTTACGGCAAAGTGGAATTGCTTTATGTCGATCTACATTTCTACATGTGTGTCGTGTGTGCACTCCAGGAAAACGTTTCGGAAATCCAATTTGACGCTATCCGAATCAAAATCTCTCTTTCTTAGGTATTCTATCAGGGGGATAGGATATCTTGTTGATGCGTTGTTCATTAGAGGTGATGAAATCAAATTTAAGAAGGAGATTGGTGATGATTTTTTTCTCAAAACTAGAGTCTATCCAGGACAGTATTGAGTCAGGTGATGTTGGTCTGCATTTAATTTACAATCCTCATCGGTCAAGCAGTCTTTCTCAACAATTTTGGACGAAAGTTAAATATCGTCTACTCTGGCCTATGTGTCTCGACGTCACGTTTACATACTGACATCTATACTGATATCTATTGAATGATGATGGAATCCAAATTGGTATACGAGATGAGATCTGGAACGGTTTTGGGGACTAATCCGAAAAGCGATTTTACTTGTAGTTGTGCCGTTGTTGATTACGCTCAACTTGGACCAAAGCGGATTGGAGAGACAAATGCAGTTTTATTCTCTTTCAGGGGCTTGTGGTAGTAGAGGCGTGCTTTCCATTTGAAAATGGAGTTGTCTACTTCTCTAATGGGATTGTGCACTCGATTTCGATTACGTGACATATAATACTTTATAGACCTTTCTCTTCACTTTGTTGTTTCTTCCTAATCATGGAGGATTGTTATTATTATTAGAATGAAAACTGGATAGGGCGGTAAAGTGCCAATAGGACATAACGTTTTTTTTTCTAATGTATAATGCATATTATTGTTGGAAATATACACGGGCTTCATCTTTAATTCAAACTGACGCTGGTACATTAAGGAGCAATCATGTCATCAAATGTTTTCTTTAGTGGCCCTCTGATGATGATGATGATGAGCATTGAGCAGCTTTACTATTGCTAATTGTTAAATTATGTAGTTTGCTCACAAAATGGACTCAGAACTGTCCAAGTTAATCATTGCTCCTCTGAACTATCAGATTCTCATTGGGAAGGTTAAACAATAAGCTAATTTCTCCGTCTCTAACCTTGTTAGTAGTACTTAAGGTACTTCTGGGCTAATGTTATTTCTATTAAGTCTAGCTTAAGCTATATTGGCGTCCATTCTAATTATTTCAGAGAAGGAAATTTTTTCACAGCATGGCTGTGCGCGATTTGAAGGTAATGCCAAGTTCATGGTAATAGACACGGAGTTTCTGGAATACAAAGGACTTTGGAGAAACTCATTTTTATTCCGTGTCTACTGAGCATACACCTCGTCTAGTGAGTTAGTAAGGATCAGGGTAAGAGTGACGCTATGAAAAGTGACGCCTGCTCAAAAAAATTTCAAAGTCCAAATCTTCGTCGAGGTGCTCAAAGTGACGCCTGAACACTTTTTTTAAATTCAAGCAATATTAAGCCATGCTATTGTATGCAAAATTAAGATATTTTTTACTCCTGAAGGCAATGACCTGTAGACAACCCCCGATTTTTTTAGGAAAAACTGCATAAACCAATGGCAAACTACACTTTTTATTTGGATTTTCTTTCTCCTGAAAAAATCCATTGCAGTACTGGCTGATTTTGAGTATCTTTCCTGAAAAAATTTCCCAGTTGCTTTCAATGGGTTCTTAATTGCTTGGTTTTTTAGATCCCCACAAATCAGTGCAACGGCAGAGTCGCTCGAGTTGAGAGAGTATGATTTGCAATTTTCTTTGTCCCTCTTTTTTGTACATATATTTTCTTTGTCCCCTTCGATGAAAATTATGAGCCTAAAGTATGAGAATAACAGCAAAGATATATGGCAGATGAAGCATGCGTGACAAGTTTCTACTATGTTTTAGTGAGCAAAGAATTTAAAAAGATGAAAGATTTTACATGCATATTTTTTTTAAGTGTTTAGGCGTCACTTTGAGCACCTCGACGAAAATTTGGACTTTAAAATTTTTTTGAGCAGGCGTCACTTTTCATAGCGTCACTCTTTGCGGATGCCGTTAGTAATGATGGCGCATCAAATTGCATCATTTTGGTGAATTTTTTCATCAAAAGGAATGAAATATTTATGTATACTTATGCATAACATGCCTGCTTCTCCGGCTGTAAATGAAATTACGAAAAAGAAATTTCCGTCCTCATACCCAACACAGCCCCAAAAGAGTCACGTGTAAGTCTAGCAGAAGAAAGAACAATATTTATGTTTCGCCAACTTTAGCTTCTGTGTCTTATGCCTGGGATCTTAATTTCGTATTAAAATTCTTACCGTGTGTTGGGATAATCCTGGCAAACATGGAAAATAGGTAGACTGTGCTTTATGATAAGACGGAAATATTTCGTGCATATCACTCCAAGAATGACTCAACTTCTGCAAGTAATTTCTTGAACGATCAACTTGGAAAATCCTACATAGCGTAGCAGTTGCAGATGCTATCTATAGTTGTTTTTAGAAGAAAAACGTCAAAATGAGTCCCCATTGCCAAAAAAATGCAATAAGAACAACAAATGTGTAGCAGACTTCTCCATCAAACTTGGAATGAGCGTACCAACAGTTTCTTATAGATTAGGATCGAATATCACGTGTGATTTTGCATGTCATATGAAATATTTATATGTTAGTTAAAGAGCAGGATCCCCATCTCCATTCAGAGTGTGTCCTCTCTTTAAAATTCTCAAGCTTGGATGCATTTCCGTCCGATAGAAAAAGCGAGATTTGAATATCTCTTTGAGAAAAACATGTTGCTGCAATGTCAGCAACGATGCATATTGAAGTAAATGTTGTTTGTATACGAATACTATTATCAAGTTTATTGAAAAAAATCATGAGGAAAATATGATTATATATATTTATTTTGAGAATGCTTTGTTTCAACTATTCGATTATTGATGCTTTCATCATCTGTTCTCTGAAGCGGATATCATGTCATGTTAGCAGATGAAATTTCACCCAGGAGTAACAAAAGATCAAGGAACTTTGCACATTTAGCAAATGTTTATTTTTTTTTGAAGTAACGCAGTATAGACATTAAATATCAAATAATAAATATTAAGGTCATGAGCACGAACCACACGTTCATTGGACTCAAGGGGATGATAAAACAGGAGCAGAGAGGATCTTGCAAAGATTTTCGAAAATAGTACATTATTAGACAGGTCTGGAATTGGTAGGGAAATCCCCCAAAAATTCATAAAGCGGGCAACGCACGTCTTTGTTGGAAGCAGCTTGGTGGTCCTGAAGCTCGCCATTATTAGTTTGCAACATTATGGTAGCCTTGGAGTGTGGACAGTTTTGGAGGGAGCATATATAATATGAAGTGGAAACTACTTTTCATTGCCAAAAACTAGCTCAAGCCTACATCTTCTTGACTTCAAACTCGAATAGCTGAAGTGGAGGAAAAGGGAGCAGGGAAACTTGAAAAATAAGTTGGAGCAGGGAAAATGTCCAGGACAAAAAGATGATGGATAGTTTTTATATTGCAGGAAATTGTTTTCGTTCGGCAGTGTTGAAGCTTTTAGTACGAGGAAATCGTATTACCAGAGTGTGGGATGGGATAGGAAGCTATAAGGAAATACGCGTGGAGACTACAATATAAAAATCTTTCAGAAGAATAATGACTATTGTCACTTTTCCCTTGTCGACGATTTTTCTATAGTTAATTTTTTCTTTGGGATTGTGGACGCAAATACGGATTCGACAACGTTATATCCGCTTGACTTTCTTTCTGTGGGATTCCAAGGAAAATATATATTGAGCGTTCACAGTCTAATTTCCTGGCGACCTCGAATCCATTTTTCTCATTTTTACTGTATCGTAATGACGCATTAAGAGCTAAATGATGAATTCATCAATATATTTTACTAACCATAGCTTTAATAACCTATTCATCATGTTGACGTTTGATATGAAAATGGAGTTCTAAATATTTTTTTTACCTGGAGTTGGTTGACTATGCGATAAGTAATAGCCAATCAATCATTAGCTTGAATAAGTTCTTTATTCAATTAATCTTTTTTTTGCCCATATTTGCAAATTGCATGTATTTTTTCGCCATTAGTCTCGTTAGTTGAATAATCATCTAGAATTTTCGCAAGTATTTACTTTTAAATAGATTTAAGTTTAAGGGTCCCCCATTAAAACTTTAGTTTTACTGCCAATTTACTGCCATCTCGTTTATTGCCACTCATCCAGGTAGCACATAAGTTTGCACTTACTTCCCACCTCATCCATTTTAATTTGGGTAGTTTCCCTTCAAATAAACAAAACCCTTGATTGACATTCAAACAACTTGAAAACAGCTATAATTACAAACCACACGAGTGGCAAATTTGAGGAGATGCGAAGTTCCAGGCTATAATATCCTTTGATTACTCAAGTGAAAAGAGTAATGTACTGAGCTAGTAAGTAATTACTCCTTGTCCTTCCTCAAAAGTTATTATTACCTAATTGTTTTCAAGTGGAAAACTTAAAAACAGCAAAGTTACAAAGGAAAAAGGGTAATGACATTCTTTATAGCTTGCTGATGCCCAAGTAAAAAGTAATCTGGAGCCCTCCAATTATTAAAATTGACGAAATTGATTACACTCCAGATCAATCCATCTCATCTTCCATTAACAACAAAGAGATAGCCATAGCCATCCAGCTATACCAACAAAAACAAGTCTTAATACAATTCTAAAAATATATATTTAAGCCTTTTTGTGCTGCTTAGTTCTTCGCAAAGTTGGCAATTACTTGCAGATTACTTCTTTTGATCTTGGATTCTATAGGTAGATGGTATATTGACTAGGAATTTGTTTTCAATTAAAAAAAAGAAACAACTCTGTTCCATCTCGACTTCAATCATTAGGCACGTGAAGTAGTCTTGAAACTCAATAGTGTTTGTTAATTTCCATCCAAAATAGAGAAACAAGAGGAGAAAAAAAACTTTCTGATGTATTTTTTATTGCATTCATTCCCTACCACTCAAGTTCAAGAAAGAAAGGCAGTAGGGAAAAAAGTACATCGAAGCAAAAAATTCCACCAAATACAAACACGAGGCCAAGGAAGTGAAGAAACTGCATGAAGGAAAAGGATGGGAGAATGCTTCAACGGCAGCTGGAACCGGAACATCAATACTGCCGCTTGTGCTCAATGAAACGAAATAAAATTTATTTCACTTGCTTCGCACAACCTTACTTATCCATAGGCACTCTCCCAGACTGTCATCCCACTTCAAGTCCATTTATGTTCGTACTTGTCACGCAACGTAAAATCATGTCCCTTGAGTCAACAACAGTTATAATTTCGCTGAAAGTGCTGCATTGCCGGCTGAAGTATGCAAACACAGTCATCCCACACACTTCACTCCCCAAGCCCGACCAAAGTTCCGAACCGTCCATCTGCAAGACAAAAAAATCTAAACAATGACAATACAGAAGCCTCGCATTTTCCTTCTTTGTTGCTGCCATCCGAGAAATGTTTCTATCACATCATCATGCATGTATTCTCCTCCCATGTGTTTTCAACTTGCAGATATTTTCTTCGCATGCCGATGATAATGATATGCTAGCATAAACAGAGCCTTTTTTTTCAAAAAACGGCTTTCCTGTGTTCACTTTTTATTGTGAAGGATGGGGCGCTAAAATTTGGAGGAGATGGAAAAAGAAGCATTAGAACGGAAAGGGGAAGAGAATTCGGATTTCTCTTTTTGGCAATCTTGCACTACATGACATGTATGCTAACATGCATAGGCATGCGATATATCCCGACAGCTCCGTAGATGATAAAAGTAATGTATTGAATAATTCATTGTTGTGATGCATATGGCTGCAATCAATCAGGCATACATCTTTACCAAAGAAATATTTCATATGGGATGGCCTGAGCACTCAATTCTTTATTGAGCTACGGGAAATGGGAGCGTCATCATTGGCAATGACAATAAAGAAGCCTTTGCGGGTGGAGAAAGCAGGGCTTTCCAGTGAGATAGGAGAGGGAAGTCAAATTGCAGGAGGAAAAGTATGAAATAATGTTTATTGTAAAGAAGCTCAAGCACTTTTACTTTGTCATTTTTCCCTGACGCTTTTATGTCTTGGGTTCTCTCCTCCTTTTCTTTTTAAGTGAAAGTAAAAGTGGAGAATATGACGGGGGAAAGGCAAAGGGGAGCAAGGAGCTGTCTTGCCTTCCGATTGTATCGCGAAACAAGTATTATGTACAGCTATGGAGCATCTTAATATCTGCACAATATGGAAATACTAAAGTTTGCCCTTCCTTCGTAACAAAGGCCAGTGAAAGGTTTACTACTTGTAAAACTACTCCTGCTCTACATTACCCCCATTTGGGTATCAAGGCTGAAAAAAGGATGTTGAATATAAAGATCAAAATACATGTTGAAAAGCTCATATGCTCAAGCTTGTACTATATTTCAAATTTTTAGTAAGCTGTGAATGGAACGATTTCGAAGGTTGGTCCACTTTTTATTTAATTTATGAATATAAAAATGTGCTGAAGTAGGCATCTACTCCAATCATAGCCAAATGTTGCTTTGTCCTGTTCAATGAACCATTTCTCTTACTTTTCGTTATTAAAATGGTATTTTAATATGAAAATATATATCATGGGAGAATAGATATACTCATCATGCTACATTTTTTCTTAAAGTTGGCCATCGCTTTATGATTTTCCTACAAAGGGGCGCTTCCTGGAAAACTTGATCAAACTAAAACAATTCTATAGTCTCAAAGATCAGAGGGAGTAAGTTTAGAAAATATAATGAAAATGTGTATGTACGACACATATTTCACATTCCATTGTATAAGTTATGCACTTAATTTGGATCGTACATCGTACCTTTTAGATCCGAATCCCAAAAGTCACAATTACAGAGTGTACAAAGGAACTGCTACAAAGAAAGTAAAGGGCCATTTCTTCTAATAAATCTGAAGTCGGGCATTATGTAAAAAATGTTACACCTATACATCCATGTCCATAAAAAGTAGCTTTAAAAAATGCACAATCCATTTTAAGGATCTCATTATTTAATATAAAGACACTTTCTTGGCTTTGGGTAATGCTGCTGGGGGAAGAAAAGACGCTGCGGAACAGAGTTTCCTGAAGATTTCACTCAAGTTCTGAAACTTGATGACTAGAGGGTCCCCTTATTTCTTTTCCGGATGATGATGATAATTTCAAACAGGTTATTATGTTGAGGAAGCTTCTCTAATATTAACGAGGAGGATTACACCAATGACATGACAGCTAAAGGAGTGAAATTGAATAGGAGCATGTGAAATATCAGGATTAGAATCGAATGAGATTTGTGTAAAATAGTAAGCCTGTAAATATGACAAACAGAATGGAAATGTACTTTCTGTCGAAACCTATTCCTAAAAGTCACCGAAACGTGAATGTATGTACCTAGACATCGTCATGCGTCATCATACCAGTATTTCATAATCGTCTGTTGAAACGTGATGACTGAAATTATTAGTCCATCTCATACCAGGAAACAATCGCCATACTAACCTTACCACTTGTAGACGATATTTTCGTCAGCCAAATGCCAAACCTCGGAATGAGCGTGTATGATATCATGTATGAGGTGTGCTAACAAGACGGGGGAAAAAGTTTCATCGAGTATTTTCTCGAGATGTTCCATTTTCTTTATATTACATTATGTTATTTCGTTAGATACATGTATATACCTATCTTTTGAGTTTCGTAGCTTTTTTCTCGCCAATATTATGAAGAGCATGTGTGGGATGTCTAAGTTTCACTGCAGCTTTCTCTAGCTTACCAGAAAATACTTTCCTGTGGCTGTTCTTAGTACATGATAACATGATAGAATGAACATGTTGAGTTTTGAGGAATTTGAAACAAAAGTAAACTCTTAATGGGGTTATAAGACAAAAGGGAAAGAAAAAATTCTCACATGGCCCAAAGTTCTGGGGAAACGTGTTTGGAATTTTCTTTTGTAATCTTCCCATAAAAATGAGACCGTCTGATAGAGGCATAACGAATATAACGATTAAGAGCCCAGTAGGAATTTTGTTTTCAGCATTAGGTAGCTTGCAAACTTGTAAATTTGACAGAATTTTTTATAATTCGAAAGTTTTACTTAAATTGTACGTTAATGTCTGCAACGCATGGGGTCTGTTCTCAGGAGAATCTAGGAGCAGTAAGGGGTCACCCTTCAGCGGTCCCCGATTGTCGTCCACTTCCACAAAAAAAAATGTCTTCTTGGGAAGATCTGTTCACTTCAATTTTTCAGGGCCACTTCTGGACTGGCTTTGTAATGGCCCAGCTGGAAGCTAGCAAATCCGTTTTCCAACATGACATTGATCAGTCCTCACTTGACAGGGTTGCTCTTTCTTCTCACGACTGAAACACATACTTATCGATAATGCTATTTTCTCCGCCAATGGATTGATGTCCATAGCGGTATTATGACATCGAAAAGAGACAGCATGCATTCAACTGAATATAAGTCCTCCTGGGGAGTAAAGTCGCCTACAAAACTTGACATGTTCAAGTTAAAAGGAAAGTTTGAAAGTTTCGCAGCAGTTTTTATAAAATGGTTCCGTGTATTTCCTATATTGTTGAAGTAATTTATTACATGTCTGCAAATATATGGCAATATAATTTTGAGTAAAGGTGAAAGAGTAATGTGTGGGCATTGAATTCAGAACAGTTTCTACTCGCCACTCTCATGAGCTTCAATATTTCTGTATAAAAAAGAGTATCGAGAAAGTGAAATTTAATACAGACCGGGATATGGGGGCGCACAGAGAGTGGCATAAATCATAATAGTTTTTATTTATTAAAAAACTGCTACAATAGATATGTAGATATGTGGGCTTTATGTTGAATCTCCTTCGTATGACGCATGTAGCTTAATTTGGTAAAACAATATTTCATTTCCTGTTAATATTTTTTCAGTCGGATCTTTTTCGTTGTTTTTTGGAAATGGATTATTAGATTCTGCGTAATGAAATTTTCAGCCTTTATAAAAGAGCATTGTAAAGTTATAAAGAAATTGGATTTTTGGAGGAAAAAGTTCTACTAAATACTACATTGAAACCATTATTTACATGCATCCAGCTTACCCTAATCTAACTTGACTTGATCCAGCTTAACCTAACCAAATTTCCCCTTTTAACACAGTTGTTAACTATCCTTCCATTTAGTAACTCGAACACACCTCATATTGGACAGGGCTTTTCCTATTCTGACTGGATATAAATTTCTTCATTCTTCTGTATGCCTCATCATCGCTATTCTTCTACTTTCATTTTACATATACTTAACTCATCTGAATTGTCAAGGTTAACTTGGAGGATAGGAGCATGTAGAGGAATCACTTCGTCGTTAGTGTCATCAATCAGTGATTTAAATAACCATTTAAAATGAAAATCAGTGAAGCCAAAAAGCCGACCCTGTTAATGAACTTTTCATTCCCCATAATAAATTCCCCATTCCCCACCCATTCCGGATGTGGGTCAGACATTAATTCCTCCAATGTCTGAAGGGATCCTGTTGGTGATGGGGACAAAACTCGACTACCTCCACTTCATTACGTGGCTCTGTTTGTATTCGATTTCGTTCATTTATTGCTCCCACGCATAGTCATCCTCAATCTCTTCATCCTACACACACGTCAATATTGAGGTCCTTTCTATGAAATGCATAACATTACCTGGATTCAAAAAATAACTTTTTCTTGCCTTTTTAATGATCTAGCAGATGTAATTTCACGTGATGCTTTTCCATACAAGTTTGGGTTACTCAGTTTTTCATAGAACTTGTTTTTACCTTTTGAGAACCATTTTCTTATTCTAAACCATATTACCCGTTATATGACGGAGAAAGCATCATGGCTTCAAGGTGAAACGTAGCTTGAAGGTTATTAGCTTGGTTCACAGAAAAAAATTAACATACCAATCTAAACCTAAATAGACTTCGAGTCTTGAGTCACGGTCTTGTGGTAGATTAAAAGAACATTCATGAATGTCCGTCATTTTTGCCAATTCGCATTAGCCGTTCCTCACTTCATAATTCAATTTAGCCAAGTCATTACCGCTGCCGTTACGTGCATATCCCTCCCTACATCCTTAGGTAATTATTTATACATTGTCTCTTTCCTCTCCATCGCAAAAAGCCATTCGTCATTAAAATGACGTGCTAATTACATTACAAAAGCGCCTGTAAAGCAACAAGCTGTAGCCTTTGAGACTATTAACATAACTCCTAAACTTGTAGATCATCTCATATCCCAACATAAACTGAAGAATTCCTATGTTATGTAAATAGTTTGAAGCTCCTGGCGAATTACAGTACATCCCTCAATTTTACATCACACCTCCCCTACTATTCCAAGTCAACTCTGTTCCTTAAAAAATCCCATTAAAGTTGAGGGCCGACAAAATTAGTGAGTCAAGTGTTGCCATTTAAAGCATCGGAGTGTACTGAGGGAGACAAAGACCACGTAATATAGGCAAATATAAGAAGTACACGGATGAGAAGGAATTGCAAACCAAGGAACTTCCCAGTCTTTGTCTTTCCAATGTCTTCTTTATACTTTAGTCTACCCCTCAGTGCTCTGTGAGTATGCTCACTCTCCTTCCCTCGAATTTCAAAGAACTCCCAACCACGCAAAAATCATGAGAGCATTCAAGCATGTTCCGGCCTTGTTTAGAATATGACTAACAGTGTGAACTGGAAATTCATCATTTAAAGTGAATATGGATAACCTAACCTTGAGGTAAATTTGTTTTGTCTAAACACATGAGACCACCGCTGTAAAAAAATGACAAGCCCAGTTGTCTCTAGTCGCAACACACACAATCTTAATATGATATATGCATCTTTAGACACTGCCGTCATTTGTCCTTGCCTGCCACTATAGGGCTAAAAATATATATGTCATTTTATTCAATAGAGTGGCTTTCTATGAGATATTTTTTGAGTATGCATAAAGAGAAAGTAATTTGAAAGGAAAGAGGCTTTAAAGAAAATGGCTGCGGTTTGCGTAGGTTGCTCAGAATCCAGTATTTCCCCCACATTCTTCAACTTGTGAAAAAACCTATGATCGTTGTATAAGCAAAGGGGCTAAAAGAACAGCGTATTTTTATCATTAAGATTCAATTTATTTCGCGTTAATGTATTACCAAAATGGAGGTTGTTGCTGGCTTGGCTCTCTTGTGGATTTCCCTTTCACTCTCATCCATTTTTCAATTTATCTTATGTGAGGAAACAGGTCAGCTCTTGCAAGTTCGTGACAAAAATGCTAAAAGTTTTTCTATTAAGGAGAATAACTTTAAAAAAGGAGAATCATTCCTTATGCATTACTGCCTTGAGCAAATATTTAGGGAAAATATTAGGCAGTGTGATATGTCGGCATAGATGTGTTCGTGCATGGCTAAAGCTGGCCAAATATACTATGTTCATCTTGGGATAAAAGGTGTAGGAAAAGTGGAGGGATTGCAAGGTTACAACTGAGCACCTTTCAACTGGAGTTTATTATACCCTGATGGGTCCTCAGGATTAAACATTTACTGGAGGGAAGGATGCAGATAGAAAAATGAAGGTGTGCCTATAATCTTGCATCAGTGTATTGAGACTTCAATCACGAACTTGACTTTGATCTGTATTAGCTCATTATCACCAAAAGTTTCTTGAAAAAAACCAGAAAGGTATGGTAAGGAAACCTCTAGGAGGAGCGGGAAACTCTTTTATCGTCATCAGTGTTCCATATGACAGTCTAAGGATGATCATTTCTTAATAGCAGCCGCAATAAGTTCAAAAGGAATCATTGCAACACCAAGTGGGTTTCCGTGAGCCAAACTAATAATTATTTTCAAGGTAACACGTGGCTCAAAGGCTGTTCGGGACATGGCACGCGTGACTATCATTTATCGAATGCCATTATTCCATTTGAGTTGGCAAGCTCTCTTGAAAATCATTTAAGCAGAAGGGAAAGGAGGGGTAAACGTAGGCATATTTTACTAAGTAAGAGGCAGGCATAAACGCTATCCAAGAATTTTTGGGACTATTTTTTGAATGTAACTCATAAAAATCTGATGAACCGATAAATAAATTGTAAATCAGCTTTATTTCCGGAATTGTATTTTAACATGTATTTATCTAAAGAGCTCATCTGCTGAACTCAATAGGTAGATGTTCAGCAATGGCATTGAAAGGGGTTATTAGCCGAGGGACTGTCTGCTGAACAAAGATATCTTTATGAACGAAGCTCAATAAATAAATCTGTAGAGAATTAAAATAAAAAGGATTTTGCTTGGATTTGAAATATTGTTGAAAGATTGCTTATTTCAACTTTTTTTCTCATAAAATCTCTGCAAACTACACAATAAGGAATTTTTGGAAATCTGAAGTAATTTTACGACTATTATTTAACTATTCTTGTGATAAAGTATATAAATAAAACTTGAAAGGAATAAATAATGAGAATTATACGGTCATCAAGTTTCATTCTCTTGACTTGAAAGGAAACTGCAACTATGATGAAAATCCTATATTGACTACCTATCTCCTCCCTAGAAAGGTAAATGAGGGGACTGATGAAGTAGTACTGGGAAGCGTTTTTTTAGCTGCCTTGGAATACAGTAAAACTGTAAAATCAACAAAATAGTTGTTCAGGTGGGTTGGAAAATTGGGAAATTTGGAGAATACGCGGTGATTGATAACAATTATGTTGAGGATATCTTGTCAATATTATATTAAGTTTGTAAAATAGAGATAGCACATTATCTATTATGAGTACTTCGACAGCACCACCTCAGCGATTTATTTAGTTGCATTATTCGTTCTAATATCCAAACCCATTATAAGGTAGGCAGTTACCTAGAGTTTGTCACTTGCAGACATTTACATCACTTACAAGTACCATCTAACCATCCATTGAATTGTTGGTGAAAATATGGGAAATGATATTTTTACATCCCGTGACATGAAGTGAAAAACATTGCTTTAATATCTCCTCAGGGGACAATTCCCAAAAATCTATCAAGAAAATAACCCTACGTTGGAGAAAAGTGTGTCAACTTTCCTTTCACATTTTCAGCTTTACACAAACATTTCCATTTAGATTTAACATCATTACATAGTTAACTACCTCTTCAAATGACATTTTCACTCTTCAGCTTCCTCTTCTCTCCTCTCTTTGTATCATCATATCTTACAATTTGGTGCTGAGTTCTAAATAACTGATATTTGGGTGAATGAACAGAGCCCGCAGAAATGGAATAAAACAGCATGTTTGGAATGTTGCACAGATGCATGGCCATAGGTATACGTACATATTTTTTCACAGGGAACTTAAACAAAATATTATTCTTACTAAATATAGATAAGTACTATTCACTATTGAGGTGCTTATTTATGACATTTTCAGACTTCATAAAACTATTCACCAGAGTATTATGCAGGTAATCTTACTTTTTGCAATGATTTGACTTCCTCTTGCGTCACCAGATAATATGAGCTTAAGCCGATTATTCAAAGGACTGTATCGTCTGCAGTCTATCCGCCCTTCCTTTTGGTCCAGTGGTCAGTGATATGAAACAAATTGAAGTTGTTGAATGCAATGAAAACCGATCTGAACGATCAACTGCTGCCATCCTAATAATATTTTATAGTGCTTATGAATGGTTCAAGGGGAAAGCATAAACTAAGAACAACCGCTGTATGACTTGCGTCGCGTGCAATATTGGTTTGGCAGTTGTTGTATTTTTTATGTGACTAGCCCGCTGGTACAATAGTTGGCGCTTATTTTCCTATTATTTCGCTTCTTCCGTCTTTTATATAAATATGGGTCGGGTTTAACCGCTGTCCGTACCTACTTGTAAATTCTAAACAAGTTGGAAAACATGAAGCAAAACTGATTCTTCTGCCTTGTCAAAGTCACAGATTCAGATTTGTGACTTTTCCTATTTCCCTTTCTTGTCACGAACCCAGTGGATGATGATGATGTTATATTGTATTCCATTTGGAAAATATCCAGAACTATAAAAGAGCCCTCTTCCCTTTCCTTTCACTTTTCTCCCTTATTCTCATTCCTTTCTCAAGACTCTCTTTGGAGCTGTCCATCCACCCATCGAAATAGTCGAGTCCTATGGCGGTCGTGCTAGATCCCCTACTTTTATTGATATGCATCCCATTTTGTAAATTTTCTCCGGGAGAAAGCACATGGCTTTTAAAAATGACCTGATGTGTTCTCCTCTCCCTGTTTTGTGGAGACAAGTTCTCCGAAAGATGCATCATCAATTACAGTCGCGTATTAGGAGGGCCACGAAATGGCATACATTCTGCAATAAAATAAGTATGTGGATACAGACAACCGGCAACTAACGTTTAATCTTTTATGGATCAATATTGCCAACCATAAACTTGAGTTGTTCTCGTACATATGCACTATAATAGGAAGGGGATAAAACCACAATATAATCTCTCCTTCCACTAAACACTACTTTTACAAAGGATATCTGATATAAAGCTATACATAGCAAATGCTCTCGCTGGTTTACTTATTTCTCGAAAAAAATCCACACAAGTGGAGACTGAGATTGTATGTATTTATGTGGTTAAAAAAGGCTGCCCATCACATCACTATATTTTTGTCTTTTCCCTAACCGGATACATTCACTTTCCCCAGTGTGACCACAAAATAGCCACTATTAAAGAGATCCTCCACAATATGTACACAAGCTGGATTCTCATTACTAGCGTATATCTAATAATGACTGCCCCTTTCATATCAGCAGGGGCATTGACATAACAGTGGAGATGGGAGCAACTTTTCGTACAAAATACTTTTTTGTTACTGTTCCCTACATATGATGCAAAGAATTGGAGTGATTTGTCGGCGAGCCAACTGAAATTGTATAGTATAATAGCAGCCGTTAAACAATACAAGCGAGGGGTGGCCTATCAAGTCAGTTATAGAGATTTTCCCCTATATTTTTACTCCTGCAAAATAACGACTACATTCGTTGGGCAAGCTGGAAGACTGGAAAAGCATGAGGCATTTCTATATATACACATGAGGATTACTTTAGCTTTCATTATCTTCTCCGGTTTCTTTGTGGGTTTGATGAGGATATAGGAATACACAAGTCCCACCTTGAACGCAGCTTCAGCTTCAAGACGCTGGATGTTAGTTGTCCAAATTTATTATCGATTACGAAATCACGTCACTCCTTCAGACTCCGTCTGTCCCTGTTAAGTCTGTTACATTGACTCCTTTCGCCAGTCACTAGTCATAATTTATACATAAAAGCTA
Source organism: Lepidocyrtus paradoxus (assembly GCA_034696885.1). Lineage (NCBI taxonomy): Eukaryota > Metazoa > Arthropoda > Collembola > Entomobryomorpha > Entomobryidae > Lepidocyrtus > Lepidocyrtus paradoxus. Next base: position 8,637 of record JAQGAH010000315.1, on the reverse strand, counting down.
ATATGAACCCATACTATTGTTGTATAATGTGTAAATAATGGTATGGGCATGGCATTATGTGCAGCCACAGCTACGTTCGGAGATTTGGCAAGTGGGTCATCATCCACCCAGATCCGGCCAGCCAGCCCCATCAAAATGGAATAAAGTACTTGAGTGCGTTTGGATCTAGACCTAGGACCTATTTCATGGAATCACCCTTCGTCATTCCAAGTCAGGAGCAATGAGACGGGGGCACATAAGCCAAAATTGCGATTTTCTCCATCGGTGACCAAGATGAGGATCCCTGCTCGGTTTTGTGTCTCGCGGAGCAGATGTCAGATTTCGTAAAGGATGGAAACTGTCCGTACTCATGCGACCATTTGTCAAAATCGTTGTTTGTAATTGGATAAACCTCCTTCCAGCGAAGGGAAAGTGGGGAGAAGTCATTCAATTTAGTCGTTCGTGCGTGCATGCACTCTTGCATAAATGCTGGTCGTAGATATCCATGTTTGCACTCTGCAGAGATAAATCTATTTGCTCTTGTAGTCGCCTACTTTCCTGATAAATAAAATTATATCAATTAGATATTTTTTCCCTTGCATTGCACACGCAGCTAAAATCTGAGTTGGGACGGGCCTCTCTGTTGACTTTCAGAAGTAGCCAAAGCTATGGCTAAGCCAGTTGATTAGTTTGTAGGCGTTGTTTGCCTGTTATTAGGGAATTTACAGAACTTGTATGAGAGCAAATTGGTTTTAAATTAGTGTTCTTCAGCTTGCTTCTCGAGATGATAATGGTCAAACAGAAGCATATAGTAGCTCTCCTTGCCTGTTACGAGATAACGCTGGTGATAATAAAGAGTACTCGTGCTCTTATGATGCGAGCGAACGTTATATTTCTGAGCATTATTTTCATATTCCAGTCATAAACTCCAGATGTATGAAAGCATATATGCATTTTTGGTAATACTTTTGGCTAAATACGCGAGCATGAAATTAGTCTAGGGACAGATGTCCTCCTGGAAGTTTACTTTCATCAAAAACTCAGCAGGAAAGGTACTGGATTTCTAGTGAAAATTGGTGCTTTTGGATTCCCTGCACACTCTGACTTACCCAAAGGCACTTAGTTACTGTTAGACACACCGTACATTTTTTGAACAAAGGTGAAGAAATTTGAGCAGTTTTTTGTACTCCGTAGGGATCATTGCTTTCACCGCACTTTCACCACTAGTGATACAGTGGAACTTAATTTCACGAGAGAAAAATTTGTTAGGTGTGCCTAAAGAGCTTCTAAACTGGAGTTAATTCTCCAGAACAGTAAAGTTGGACAGGGGTGAAGTTCTGAATTCGTATGAGGTGTAAGTGGATATAGTGTTTTCATCGACCTCACTTTCACTTCTATTTCAATCTAATGGGATGTCAAGTTGGATCCTTATCATTAGTGGTGTTTGTGTGCATCAATACGGAATATATCATCTTTTCACACACCTTTATAAAACGACGTTGCTTTCTGCTGTAGTCCTTGGATTATTTGCAAGTATAAGCACGACGGCCTTAACGGATATTTTTGTTGGGGTTTGTTGCGCTAACATACTAGATTGATGCGTTCTTTATCATTGGTTTCGGTTAATATGACTTATACACGTGAATACTTCTGACCTTAGTAATGATAAATAATATTTTCCTTTTTAACATTTCTATACAATAAATAATCTAATTAACACATACTTTCTAATTTGGTAGATAACTCGAAACAAGAAGTTATGCTCTGAAAACTATGTGCTGCTGGTTTAAGAATAAAATACTTTAGATACTTTAAGCTCAATTGCACTACAATAAGGCCGGAAGACGACTCAAATGCTAAATCCTAACATTCTTCTCTATGTCCAGATCCAATTCATCAATTATGTTGAAGTGATGACTGCTGTGAAACTGTTTCATCAATTGCCAACTTTTACTGGATTATTGAAATTTAATAGGTTTAATTGTGGTGAGATTCAAATTCAGCAAAATGCACAACTATTGATTACAACCTGAAATACAGTTCACTTTAAAACCATTCCAAGATTGTTTTATTTTGAATTTTGACGGCTGCCACCCACATAGTCTACAATACCGGAAAGGATAGTCTACAGGAAAGTTCCTCCTGAAGCTATTTTATCCCCGATGATGATGTTTCAAGAAGTTTTGTAACAATTCGTAAATTTTCTTTGATAGAAACCAGTTTCTGTATTGAATTCTTCCCCTGAATAACTTCTTCATTTTAATCTTCTCGCATTCTAATAAATAGAAATATGCCACATCATACCACAGCTTAATTTTCCGACTTTTGTTGGAGACAGGCGACGGATCCTTTCCCAATCCTCGTCCTACCACAAAAGCATTTATTTTCCAGGGAAATAAATTCTCATTACGTGTCCAATAGACTTTTCTTCACAAATGAAAATGAAAAATGCTTTATCCTCTTGAATGTAGAATGTTTAGTCAAGCCTCAGAGAAATCCTCAACAGGAGATCAATTTCCAACCTCCACCACTGCCATTGTAATAATTCTTTAATAAGTATAGGGACCGCAGTAAGTTAATTAGATTTCTCCGAGGCTGGCTGCTAACGTCCCCTTTTGTACTGAATGTGAAATTACGTATTTCAAGCGAAAAGTTTCACTGAGTTCATGAGTAAAAGTTTAGCGCTTCATTTCCTTACTCAATATATTTTCTGTTACTCAAGATGAGGAGGAGTAGAGAAGAGAAGGAAAAACTCATTTGCAAAATACAAAAACAGCGAAATGCCAGCCGTCACACAAATACAATTTATCCAGCATCCCTGCAGAGTTACGAAGTAAAATTTTGTTATCAAAAGTAAATAAAATGACCATTAAAGCGTGCCGGGACACCACGGGCTGGCTTTTAAAACCTTTTGGTTAGTCTGCTTTAAACTGGGCACTAGCTCTCCCGTTGGTCCAGGAAGTACGGTTAATAGAAAGAAACGTGCAATCAGGAGGTGCTTGTTGCTTCCAACGGGGTAAAAGAAATTCTGTCAAGTCATTCCCTATATATTTTCCCTGTTCAGTGTGAGATTCTTGCGAAGAAAAAAATTATTTTAAAAAAAGTTCCTTTTTCGACCTTTATTTACTGCTTGTCATTTTGGCCGGTGTCACACTGGTCGGAAGATGAAATCTGGATAAAAGCAGCTCATGGGGTAAGTGAAAGAATGATAAAAGAGGCAAATGAATTTTTTGGCATTATTTTAGACGAAATTTAAGCATCCTGCTAAAAGGAACAAAGAAAGCTGGGGGGAAACAGAAGCAAAAATGTACTCCACTTTCCCCATCATAACTAACCATAATGAAAACGCAGATTTCCTTTACCTTCCCCAATTTCGCCTGTCAGTCAAGATTTTTATCAGGGCCTCATGTCAACCAAGATAATTTAATAAAGGACTTCTGTCATAACCATCAAATTGACTGTGTCGCAACTACAGAATCTGAGAGTAATGGAAAATGACTCATCGCAAATGATATCGCGTATATTGTACTGATAACTCAATTAGTTTTCATATCAAATAGACGAGGAACACAAGCAGCTCGCTTTGTAAGTTTGATGAAACTGGAACCTCAATTAATTGCTTTATTAAGTTGTAATTAACTCCCCCGAGTACGTAATTTGTAAGTGTGAGCTTTCACCAGCACATATACCTAAATGCTTTCTCAACGTGGTGTAATGTTGTTGATGAGTAAAAGGAAAACTTTCGAAACTTACAAATTGCATTTAAATGTATGGTGCTTGCAGTATCTCACTTGAAAGGTTGACTTTATAAATGACAAAATTGGGCTCGCATTAGTTTGAATTAGGGTTATGTACTGCATGTGTATTTGCTAATTAAGTTGGGAAGACCTAGTTATGTTTTGTTAATTCGGAACACATGATTAGAAAGTGGAAATACATGCTTTATTTTACTCTAGCTTTCTAGTATCAATGTATTCTCTTTGTCAGGAGAGTTCCTACATTTTCATTTTCCATTGCTTTATCCATTTACCAGGAATTATTCCGGAATACAAACAAAAGCAAGTCTGCGGGGAATTTGGAATCTGATTTGATGCAACAAAACTATCAAAACCAAATCAGTGTACTCAAATAAAATTATAAAGAATTTAAGGCTATTTTCTCGCTGATTAAATGATCATTTCAGGTTAAATCGTTTTCAATGATATGTTCAAGGACTGTCCCTTGTGGTCGGTCCACAACCCCTTTTCATTGTACTTCAAAAACGTAATCAGCAATGTTGAATAGCCAAACTACAAACTGGAGTAGTTCGGGACTTTGGGAGAGAATCCCAAAATTAGATTAGGGTGACTAAATGGCATCACGTTTGAGAGTACCTTTAGGTCCATCATCAAAATGTATGGGAGCTGTACTACAAGCTTGTAACACTAATTCATTTTCCAGCCAAATTATTTTCTCATCTGATTGGTTTCACAATATCCAATTTGCAGATACCCATTTGTGGGCTTTCGAATTGCAAAAGTTTCGCGAGTTCTCGGTTTGTATAGGTCTTTCTTTAAAAGCAAATTAATGGTCGCCTTTCTCCATCTATTACTTTTCAAATTGTCAGATTGGCAAGCTCCTCTCACATCCCAAATGACGTAGTTGGTTGGTCACATAGTGATTTCTGGTTCCCCATGACATGACACTAGGTATATAATCAGCATACATATAAATGTGATTCAGCAATATATGACCCACTTACGCATTAAAACCAATTACAAAAAACATTTTGCACAGAGATTTAATTAGCTTGTACGTCTACAGACGCTGAAACTTTAAAGTAACTGAAGTATGCATATTTAATAAGTGAGTAACATTAACGTAACATAATAAACTCAAATAAGCGCGTCCTTCGGTGTTCGCTCTCTATAGCTGGTTACCCATATAATTAAAGCTTTTAAATAGGAATTTGTACTGGAGTTGGAAATTAAAAATATCAATGTTTTCTTTTATTTACAGGGTGTTAGATGCAACCTCCCGAGATTAACATTCAACAGAGGAAAGTGACAGTTTGAAGATTGCTCGTTTCCAGCCGAGCTCTTCTCCATAAAAAAAATTGCAGCAACGGACTTTGTCATCACCACCACTCAGCCCATAGCCACGATGACTACCGTAAATGAGTCCAGCTTCAATGAGTCCATAATCATTGCCGACGAAACGGAAGAGTTGTTTCGGGAATACTGCCTTTCTTTTAATGCATCAGATCTTGATCCGGAGCACCCCTGCCTTCAGTACCATCTGCATCTGCAGTCACAATTGGATGCGGAATATGGTGGCTCGCTGTGGGGCTGGCATTTCATTATGCAAATTCTCTACTGCATCGTCTGTCTTGTTGGGTTGGCCGGAAACACCCTTGTAATATATGTAGTGGTCCGATTTTCCAAAATGCAGACAGTTACGAATCTGTACATTGTCAACCTAGCGATAGCTGACGAATGTTTCTTAATTGGAATCCCTTTTTTGCTGGTGACCACAGTCGTGGGATACTGGCCATTTGGAAAGATCCTCTGCAAGGCGTATTTCATAACAACGAGTATTAACCAGATCACAAGCTCCATGTTTCTTCTCATCATGTCCGCTGACAGGTATTTTAGCTGCATTTCAATTTTGTTTATTCGGGTGAAATTTCGGAAGCAATAGGATTACTACGTTACTCCCACGCAAGTTCATAAACTTGTAAAAGGGTTACAAAGTGGGCGGGCACGACATAATTGTCAGTTGTAACTACATGCAAAATGCAATAAACAAAGTTTATCTGTTCTAATTACCATTACATAGTTGGTTTTGTAGTGAAAGAGTTGTACGGCAGAAATCGAATGAGCAAAAACAACAGGCTCAATACTTGACTTCAGGTTACATGCACATTTATGGCTTTTACAGTCAACTTGCCCTTGGCAGAAAATTATAATACGAAAACTGTAGATGACATGCTATTAGAAGAAAGTTCGGACATTCAAACCACCACGGATTATTAGGCAAGGTTTCACCAGTTCAATAACGACAGTTTGTCAATTACCTTGTAACGCTTATTTAATCTGTATATAGAGTTTATCGTCATTTTATTACATATAACATGTACATTGGTTCTGTTATATCTAGTCCTTCTATATTAGATAATCCAGTATAATTGAACGCAGAGAAACGCGGAGGTCAACTTTGTAACAAACTTTCTCTGAAATATCATCTTAATGAATATCGTTTTTTGCAACTCAGATACTCCTCGACAAACGCTCATTTGTTAATATGTATAACTGATAGTATTTAATTTGTAATATGTATTAGGGTATTTGCATAGATATATCAATGGATATGCAGTTCATATACTTCATTTAACATTACAAGATTTATGAAACCTCTTTAACCATTAGCTGATTACCAAATACATTCAACCTTCGACATAAAAATACACAATATCTTAGTATGATACATGAGGGATTCTAAGAACAACACTATTATTGACACAAATTGTAACAGTAAACATTTAATATTACAGTTCGTAATCATCAAACAAACTTTTTTAACATGAAAGGTGAGTTTTTTATTGTAAGTTTAATGTAAAAAGCTGCAAAGTCCTGTATTTTATAGCTCGCCTTTTGATGTTACAAAAAAGGTCGTTAGCAATATGCTTCCGAATCAGTACGGTAAATAGGCATTTCATAAAGCAAATTGATCTTGGACATACTTAGAGTTATTGTCTAGCCGCTATATGATTATGATTTTTCAGTTCAAGGTAAATACTTTCCATCAAAAGTCTTCTGCTTTCACTTTACTTTCACTTACGAAAATCCACATCGTTGAAGGTTCTGAATTGTACCCACGTGCTAGGTAAACTCCAGCACTTCTTCATTTTGTACTTCTATCGCGTAGTACCTAACCTCTCTCTCGGTTCACTTTCCATCTTTGTAGTTGAATGTCAAATTCACTTTTCCTGGGAAAACTGAACTCAGGTGAATGTAAAAAGACTTTTATAGCACGTCTTTTCCTTGTGAATTTGCAATTCCAAAGCATCTTTTCTTATAGCTCATGTCCGACTCGTATGTTTGTCTTTCCACAACATGTCTCCTCTTTTATTGTTATCACATATTTTATTTACCTTTCTTGCTCACTTGCACTTGCAGTCAAGGGTAAACACTGCCTTCTGCCGCTGTATGATGCCAGGTTTGCTCAAAGAGACTTGGGGCCATCATAACAAATTGGTCAAAGGAAAATATAGTGCCCAAGCACCAACTGGATATATACTTGAACAATCAAACGAACATATATGAGTCAGAAGGGATAAGTATCAACTCCAACATCATAATGATAAAAAGCAGTTGCAGTGCCCCCAAACCATCCTCTCTACCATTCATGTTTTCCGTGACTTTCTAAGTGCATTTCAAGTTGATTGCAAAATCTTAAATAGATATCCTAAGAAATATATACATTTATGATCAATGCAGAGCTGGAGGGAAAGAGAAAATATCTCAGGCTTACCACTTTAATCTTCACGACCAATGCTTACATGTCAGAAACTGCTGTGTTTTCCATTCCAAGACATATAGACCCACGTGGAAGTTGAAAGTTAGCAGGTATCGTTTCTTGTCCACAGAACAATGTGATATTGCTACTCAATAATCCATGAATGGAGCACTTTAATAAAAACTTGCACTGCCGCAGATTTAATATCTCTTTCTATTCTTGACAAACTCAATTCTGCCTTCAGTCTAATTTACAAATTCCTAGCAAGTTTATTGAGCTATGTACGTATATGCGTGGGTGGCGGATATTTTTTTTCGGAAGGAATACTTCACAAAGCTTGTTGAAAAGTAGTTGCCTTACTCAATATGGCTTCTTCAATCTTAAATAATATTTTTTATCAATGTAAATAGTATCAATGTATTTGTGAGAAAATGTTGCGCATTTTATGTACTCTATTCATTGCCAAGAAGAGGAAATTGCGAAGCCTTATCCTCAAATATTACCTTTCATCTCGTCGAATAAGCATTTGCAGTCGACCATACCCCAAACAAACTAACTTCCTTATTTTTTTCATTAAATACGAGTCATTTCTAAGAAGCTTGGAGTGTTTTACACAAGCAGTAGGCTTTTCATTGTTGCGAATGGCTCAAATATTTCAAGATACCACTTCCGAAACAGCAGCGATTGGAAGCTTGGAGCATTTTGAATCGAAAACTTGGTGCTGGTAACTTGGAAAGGCATATACACAGACGCTCGGAATTAACCGGACGGTGAGTTTGCTGGTTAATAATGATTAAAAATTTACAACAAATAGCAGTTGTAGATTACAGTTTCTCTCTGCAACACTAACCAAGGTGTCCTCTTTTTATTAGTAAAAACATAATCCTTCTAACAATTTAACTATTGCAGAAAATTAACATTTATTTCGAGATGCTCAAATTAACCTGCTCAAAAATGACCGGACGGTGACACAAATTTATTTATATTTAACGTAAACTATTAAAACAGCAAGCAATTAATAGCGGGTAGAGCCCCCACGGGCTTCAATGACAACCTGAAGCCGATTTGGCATCGATTCCACCATTCGTTTGGTGACCCCAGCCGGAATTTGGTGCCACTCCTGGCGAATTCTGACCTTCAGTTGATTTTTGTTGGAGGAGG
>JAQGAH010000314.1:0-49068 GCA_034696885.1 Lepidocyrtus paradoxus | reverse complement strand
CATTGAAGATGTGCTCCTCCAACTGCTCAGCTAAGAACTGGGGATCATTTGTACCATCCGGAAGGTTCCCATCTCCTGTGATAGCGTTCATTAGAAGCTCTCTGCATTTGAGCCTCACAGAGTCGGTGGTACTTACTGGGGGGAAAGAAGCGATCGCATTTGAGGAAAATGGATTGTTAGCTGGTGGCTCTGTAGTATCTTGGCTTTCCAACTTGGGCTTTTTAGCTGCGGAAGACTCCCCATCTGAATCCCCATTGGGCTTACCGGTCTCTTGTGCAAGCGACTGTGTCTTTGGAGTTGTTGCCGCTGTGGTGTTGTTGACACTGGAAGGGGATGCCTTCCCATCATTATCTGGTAAGTACTTTTTCCACATCTTGATCAGGGACTTGGCAAGCGTGATCACTTCTTTGTCTTCTGTCCCTTTCCGCAACTGGTTGACAGTCATGCCGATTCTGGTGTTGGTGAGGATATCCAAATCCATGGGGAGATCTCGTAGCGTCTTCAGAAGATCCAAAGCCTGACTCTGATCCGCCCCTGCAGTTGTCATCTTTTCCAACTGCTTCTGAATATCGAAGACCTTCCCTTCAGAACCCATTCTCCTCGCTTCCACTCAAACTCAATACTTTCCTCTAGCGTCTAGTCACAGGTCACAGACCTTATAATTTTACAAAAAAAGAAGCAAAAATGAACATTCAATTATACCAATCATTAGCTTGTGCATTGGCAATCCATCCATCCATGCTCATGCAACTTCAGGCAATTAAATATTTTAAATATCAGATCGTTACTTACTCTCTTCCACTGTCCACCGAGCTGGTACTAATGAATAATGAGCCGGCACTTAAAAATTTCCAGTTCCCCACACCCCTCCCCCCAAATTAACTTCACAGAACTTTACCACCCCAAATCAGATTAACTAACTATCTATCGACTCTCCGTCCACAGACAGGATCAATTGATTGCAATTAATTCTTTCAAAACAATTCCTGACACCTGACGAATGAAAGTCTCCTCTGAAAGAAAACCCGCCTCGTTTAGCATGGCTTCTACTTCCCATCTGCTCTCCCATCTGCTCTTCACTTGCAAAGAGACATTTGAGTTGCTTAGAACCTACACCAACCAAACTTTCATGCATCCGATGTCTGATCCAAAAAGAACGCCACAGCTAAAAGTATGAACAAAGGAGTCCATCTATCCTCATGAGATCAAATTCCATCCCTTCTCCTGCACTATACGCTATGGCTATATGTAGCGCGTGCAGAAAAATACAAATATCCTGAACCTGAGCTAAAAAACAGTTCACTTCACAAAAAGACTTCTATAAAAAGTACATTTTTGCAAAGACTTTGGGGTTGGATTACGCATGACATATGTCTATATCTCATACCGAGAAGAATGTAGATGACTACGACTACACTCATTCCAGTCGCAAAAACATAAGTAATCCAATTAAAGCTTATGTATAAGCATGAAGGATATCTCCGATACATAAAACCCATTCATGTATTGCATCAGTAAGACCATAAGGAACTGTTCTTATATTACGTTATCAATTTTTACCAATGCTGTATTCCCCACCTTAGCCTTTATTGTTAGTTTCCTCCCTGGGAACTCATATGCAAATCTATGTTTGTCAGCAAAATATGAAAGGGACCTTCCCAATCCTGCTGAATAGCGTATTGCATAGAAGGTCCCTAAGGATAATGAAGAAGATAGTCATCATGTGTGAGCGTGAATGATCATCGTCTTCTTTCTCCTTATCCTGCTGAGGAGTAGGAGTAGTGGTAAAAAAATGCATAAAATCCTTTTTGACGTGCATGGACATGGACAACAAGAAAAACGGGCGAGTCTTTATTTTTACCAGCGAAAAAAAACAGTGAATCCATCATCATAAAATAGATGTGAATGGATTGGGCGAGAAAGTTGTTGTTTTTTGGAACAGGCCAGTGGACAGGATCATCGGTCTCGGGAGGAAACTTGGAGTGGAGGATACCGTTGGAAGTTGATGGAGATGGATGGGTGACGATCGGAAGGAAGTTCGAAAGGAGTTCAATATAATAGTTAGTGGATCCTGATAATTGATAAGGTATAAGTTGCTGCTGATATCGTCGGTTAGCTCGAATATTTAAATATTTATTTATGTTGGGGTGAAAGAGTGGAAAAGATAAGCATTCAAAAAGATAATGACGGTTGTGTGAAGATGACGACACATAAATCAACATTCTGTGGAAGCTGAGCACAGTGTCCAGTCTGGGAGGAAAGTTTTTAATTTGGAGTGAGTGAACTCTAATCAGTGATAGACTATCACTGATAGTCAGGGACTGATTAAGAGAAGAAAGGAAAGTGGAGGAACTAATAGTGACTGACTACTGTACGAATGAGTTAGTTTGGCTGTAGCCAAATAAAAGCTTTTAAATTTTTTAAGAATCGTGCCATCAGTCAGACTAAATAAAGCTATGTTGAGTCGCCCTGCAGTGCTTTGTGAAATTAAAGTGGAACTGGAAAGTTGACAGACTTGGTGTACAATTTTAATGCATTGCATCCATCCGGTTCCAGGATATCATAAATTCATAAAATTACGAATTTCAAGGATTACTAAAAGCTTGCGTCCATTGTGTAAGTCAAATTATAAGTTAAGATGGATCAACCTTGACCTTAAAAGCATGTTTGCTAACTTTGTGGTGGTGGTGGATTTTATTATTCAAGAGAAATTGCACCTTTTTTTAGTTTTTGGAATCTAAAATGAAATCGAATTGCGTTGGGCAGTGGGCTAAATATTACGACCATGACCATATGTGATAGATGGAATAGTTTTTGTGAAATGTAAGCATTCAGTAGCACAATACCCTTTGTTGTTGGTCTAAACTGATTTTGTAACAGAATCATTCAATGATTAAAATGATAAGTTGTCGGGTAAATGCAATAAGAAAACCTTGATAATAGTTAATTAGTTAATAAACATTGGCAAGGATACGTTTTTCAACCAGTTTCTCGAATTTGATGACGATGATAAAGTAACCTCCCTACACCCATGTCCTAACACTCCAATTTTTCAACTTCAAGATTCACCAACTAATCCCATATTCCATACAATAGTAAACTCTTGATTGTTCGAGGGTCGAAATAAAATAAAAAATATTAAAAATCGTAATTTCTACTTGGCTAAATATTGTTATGTAATAATTGCAGCTCTATCGCCCGAAGGAAAGGGGTCATTACCACAACTCTGCTTCAAGCACTAAAAACGAAGACATCTAGAAATAAGAGGACGTCCAAGTGAGAGCTTGTTGCTCTTCTAAAGCTTTCACTCCGCTCCGTCAATAGTTTATCAAGGTGGTCCTTGCTGATCCTGTACAGAAAATTAATGTTGATCCCAACTCTTGGCGGTGACGCTGCATTTAACCAGCAACAAGGTGAACAGCAGCAGCAACCCGAGCCTGAGCAACCACCTCATCAGCAAACTCAACAGCCGATTCACCGACGACAGCAACAAGGGACGCCGCTCACTGCAGCGGACACGACGCAAATTCATAATTATCCAGGAACACCCGACAGATTTCGCTCGAATCAAGACGTCGACGTGATGTTCCTCCGCACTCAAGTTCGGAGAGATGTGCGCATACTTCTTGTGGGTGAAAGGGGCGTGGGGAAAACCTCCGTGATTTTATCGCTCGTCTCAGAAGAGTTTGCCGACATTGTACCACCCCGATCGGAGGAGATCACAATACCTGCTGATGTCACTCCGGAACTCGTCCCAACCCATATTGTCGACTATTCTGCTGCGGAACAGGGGGAAACGGAGTTGGTGGAAGAAATACTAAAAGCTCATGTTATATGTGTGGTCTATTCTGTCAATGATGACGATACAATTGAGCGGATCAGCACGTATTGGCTTCCATTTATTCGACAAACGTTAGGGGAAGGCCACAAAGTCCCAGTCATTCTGGTTGGCAATAAAATAGATCTTGTTGACTACTCCACAATGGAGGTAAGTAATACATGTACAATATGAATATGAACTTGTTTTGAATTTCTCATGTTAATTCTGATTTACCCTTTACAGTTTGTCGTCCCTCTCATGAGTGAATTTGCTGAAATTGAAACTTGCATAGAATGCTCTGCAAAAACTCTTCGCAACATTTCCGAACTGTTCTTCTACGCTCAAAAGGCTGTCCTTCATCCCACTGCTCCATTGTACGACTCAGATAAGAAAGAGGTAAGCATGTAAAGACGAGAGGAGCATTTTTGTGAACTGATGATGATGTACTTTACTTATTGTAAATACTTCAGGGACTAATATGTTCCATAGATGCATTTGACTTGCTTCATGTGACGTTTTTTGTCTATATTTGTAGCTGACGGAAAAATGTAAGAAAGCCTTAGAAAGGGTGTTTAGAATATGTGATATGAACAGCGACGGGATACTGGACGATATGGAAATGTACGCATTTCAAAAGACCTGCTATGATGCTCCCCTTCAACCTCAAGCGTTGGACTCGGTAAAAACGATCATTCAAAGAAACTGCCAAGATGGTGTCGTTAATAATGGGATCACTCTACCAGGTAAACATCTAATTAAGTTTACAAAGTGTTTCTAAAAAAGAAAGTAAAAAAATACAGAAATAAGAATAGGGATAATGAAGACGGAGACATCGCCTAGTATATGTAGTTTAGTTTATTTCTGTGTTAGAGAGCCTCTCTATTATAGCAATATTATGTTAAACAATATGTTTGTCTTCACTTCATTTAAAATTCAATCACTGTGTAATTATACAGGGTTCCTCGTGTTACACACGCTATTCATTCAACGTGGAAAGCATGAGACCACGTGGACAGCTCTGAGAAAATATGGCTATAATGATGAACTGAGTGTTTGCAATGATTATTTATGTCCCTTGTAAGTAAATTTTCATTAACTGGTTGTATACATTATTTTCCAAACTTAACAATTTATGCCATTATTGAATGTTTTAATCTCTGTAATAGAATCGCAGTGCCACCTGGCTGTACGACAGAACTGAATCAGTTAGGCTTTGATTTCTTCACATCCGTCTTTGTCCGTAACGACAAAGATCGGGATCGTTGTTTAAGCCCTGAGGAACTTGCCAACATGTTCTCCATCTGTCCAACTATTCCCTGGGTGAAGCAAATGTTCCTCGGTGTCCAAACCAATGAGAAAGGATGGCTCACATACTCGGGCTTCATTTGTCAGTGGGTTTTGACCACTCTTCTGGACGTAAATAGGACAATGGAATATATGGCTTATTTAGGATATCCTATAAACGAAGATCGGAACCAGTTAGAGGCTATGAATGGTAAGGAAAATGCAAATAAGTTCATATGTATTCATGAGGCAATTAAAATCAAAATGAAACGCTAAATTGGCACTAAATATTATTTATCTTCTACTGCAGTGACGAGAGAAAAGAGATTAGATCTTGCAAAGAAGCAGTCCACGAGGAATGTGTATCGATGCCACGTAATAGGAGCTAAAAACAGTGGCAAGACAACATTATGCCAGGGTCTTATTGGGAGAACAATGGAGGCCACGGAGAAGCTAGGCGTGGAAGAAGAAGATATGCCCAAGTTTGTTGTCAACATGGTCCAGGTCTATGGCCAGGAGAAATACTTGGTCATGCAGGATATTGATCTGAATAGAGTTGTAGACTTTCTTCCCCCATCGGAAATTCTGTGCGATGTAGCGTGCCTAGTTTATGATGCATCTGATCCGAAATCTTTTGAGTTCGTTGCAAGGACTTACCTGGTACAAAACCATTATTGTAATCGATACTTAATACCTTCACAGAGAAAGTCAGTAATAATACGTTGAGTCTTTGATGTTGATATGCACTATTTATGAGCTCATAAACTGTTTGTATGACAAGCTATAATTTTTCACTTTTAGAATTACTATGCTACACTGAAGATTCCTGTGCTGATTGTAGCAAATAAAGTAGACCTAGGGGAAGTAATGCAAGATTATATCTTACAACCGAGCGCATTCTGTGCCAAGTACAAACTACCCCCTCCACATAGTTTTTCTTGTGCGAATAAAGTCAACAAAGAGATTTACATAAAGTTGGCTACGATGGCTGCCTTTCCGTAAGTGAATCATTTTATGTGTTTTATCAAACTTTCAATTTGAGAATTGTATTCCAGCTCGAGGATAATGTGCTTTTTAAAGATCAAGCCATGAAATATTAAATTCATGCATGATGATGATGAGTTTTAAAACAACTAGTTATAATATTGTATATTTTTTTAATGACAAGTCAACTTTTTTTTGTGATTTTTTTTAAACAGTCGCTTCCAAGCGGCCTGGATGATATTTTATAGAAGCAGGTTGGTACAGATTGCTTTGAAATATTTATTAATATTCTTTCCGATAGACACTAGTTGGTTTTTATGGTTATCATGCGAAAACTTTCGATTCAACTTTCACTGCGCATGAGTTTGTGTTGCTTTATATGAATATGGATTTGATTCAAACGATCCTGTCTGATAGTAATATTTAGTCAGAACATTTGACACTTTTCCATTAGTTTAAAAACTTTTAAATTTTCTTTCCAGCCATCTACGAAAACTTGGGATGTTACCGGACAGTAATACAACATGGATCAAAACAGGCGTGGGAGTTGCCCTTGTGTCAACAGCGTTCTACATCGCATACAAAGCTCTTCTGAGACCCCAGGGTTCAAGTTCCATATTTAAAGGTGGAGGCAAGAGTGCTTCTTAGAACTTACCACTCTGTAGTTAAATATTTAAACCTACCCTGTTCATAGATCACAAGCTGCAAATTATTCGCAGATATTCTATAAATGACTTACGTAATACATAATTACACAATATGGTAGCTACAAAATAAAGTATGTCTCGTCTGCCTGACCTTGATCTACCTGTCATTGTAAATGCCATAATTTTAAAAGTAAGGTAGGAAGAATTCCTCATTAGCTGATCATGAAGGAAATGTTTTTGTTACACGATATGTATTTTAGACAACATAAAAAAGAAACTGGAATGTACCTCACGGAAGCCATAGAATTCAAATTATTTTAGTGAATCTTGAAGTATTTTGTTAAAACCAATGAGGATCGTCTACAATGTCATAGTATAAGATTTCTCCAAGTGTTGCTTCAAAACCATTGTAATTAATTCTAAAGTAGTGGTTACATTTACTGATACATATTAAGCGTATGTACTTTAATCAGACCAATATTTTTACGGCTTCCTCTGAAAAAAGTAGTCAAACTAGTGCAGGCACACACACACAGCACACGGCAAAAGCTAAGTTATATATAAACAAACTGTTCTAGTTTTACTGATTTCGTAGGACTGATCATCTGGCACGAGATAGCTATATTTTGTGGGTGTATTAATTTCTAAAACATTTGAGGGATGTACGATTTCCGATATTTTCTAGCGTGTAAAATAATAACATCATTTTATACTGGGTCAACAAAAGAGATTATAATGATAATGATATTATAATGTTATCATTATAAGCTCTTTTGGGTAAACCATTACAAACTATTTAACTTTAATGTAAATGTAACAAAAACACACTACTACTACATACGTGTGTGCTAAAATTAAACTTGATTGTTTGTAATAGTAATGACCAATGTCTGTATTACTACGAAAAGAACAATTACCTACCTAATCTTTTCTCTGTTACTGAAGTAGTAGAAGTAGTAAACAAGTTACTGAAGTAATGCAATGAAGTTTAGGTGGCCAAAATCCAAGCGAAACGACATGCGACGATAGTGAGGTCACGACCTAAATTAATATTAATTTAAGAACTTTAATTAGCATTCACTCACCTGCTCTGTAAAATAGAGCATCCACACACAAGCTATCAAGGTCAAAAATTAATTACCAAGTTTTAGCCAGTAATATAGAACGTAATGTACGATGATGATGCATGCCGTGTTTTGCTTGTAAGGACATTACTGATTACAAAGACAGAGTCAGTGTAGGGACTGGATTAGGTAGGACAACGGACTGACATATTTTGCGGTTATAAATAGTTAAAGGAATTGTAAAAAAAATCCAGATAGGAATAATTTACATTTACGCCTCTGTTACTGCGGTTGTGTAGTAAGTTTATTGATATTCAAGATGGTACGTAAAGATAAAAAGTACTTGAGGGTACCCTCTATTTAGATAACTTTTGTAGAACCAGTTCTAAATGATAACTACAGACATTCTATTTAATTCATTGATCAATAATGGATACTTGTGTCATCTTTCTTTGTAAATTTCGTTGCACGATTTCGAATCGCGGAATCTGCTACGCTTATCGTAGCGCTACGCTATGAATCGGGTTAAATGAAATCTCACGTCAGAGTTTTAAATGTTTGGGTGTCATTATTGTAAGTAATGAGCTATAGTATAAAGTGTCATTTGTCAGGTTGTGACTTGACTTTTTATCAGACTTAGCTGAAAGATTATGTATTGGATGAGAGATAAGAAGAGGTACTAAGGATAAGACAAAAGCAGTCGAAAGATTACTGTATATCGAGTGTAAATAAAATGCTGCAAACTATGTAATTGAACAATGAAAACAATATTTAGTCAATGAAGTGTCTTGTCATATTTTATGTTTAAAAATGTGTTTTCTGAATAAAATCTATCTTGACTTGCTGCGGTTGAGATAAATCAATAAAATAAATTGGTTGAAACGAGTATAATTTTTACATAATTGAATTTATTTTATATTCCTGTTCAATGCGATTTCGAAACAATATAAATATATAACGTTTAAAATATTATATTATATTTATTACGATCTTTTCAAACCCTTTAGAATTTCACAATCTTCCTCTTCACCGGCTGAGTTGGCTTGGCTGTCGGAGCACTGCTCAATCCGAATTCAAACGTGGCACTGTCTAATTCAACGTTCTTGTTCTTCTTCGGATTCCTACTATTGTTGTTGCCTTTTTTGTTTGAGGGTTTTGGTCTAGAAGTAGTTTTAACTTTCTCCGCCACCTTGTTATCGTTACTATTTGATGTCTCATCATCATCATCATCTTTATCGTTGCCCTCAGTATAGGTCATTGGTTCATATTCCGTGGATTGGAAGGGATCTGCCGTGAGAAGAGTTATGGCATTTGGGTCGTCCTGTGCTGCATCTGTTTCGATTCCAACTAAATCCGGACAGTCCTTCTTTAAATGGTTGGTCGAGCCACATTCTCCACAGGAACCTCCGCTGGGATAGATACCTCTGGTGTTTTTCGGACACTGGCGAGCAATGTGGCCGGTTCCGGAGCAGATGAAACAGTTTGCGAATGAGAACGTCTCGCCCTAAAACAAAAAGAATGCAAACTGTTAACTTTTGTTCTAAATAGTGCTAACATTAATTTAATTAGTGTGGAGGAAACCATAATATAATGTACCTTCTTCCTGCAGTGTCTACTCGTGTGCTCAGTAGAACCACATTTGAAGCATATTTCTGATGCCATTTCACCGGAACCGTCAGCCTCATTATTGTCAGAACCAGGGGCAGCCATGGCTTTCCTCAGATTAGGACAATCGCTCAACACGTGTCCAAATTGTCTGCATTGGAAACAAGTCTTATCCCTCTGTCGCTTTGAAGCCTTTTCCGCCTTCCTTCTGTCATTTTTCAAAATCTCTGAGATTTCCTTCCTTGGTAAGCCCTGTTCTTTCAATTTCTTAACAAGATTCTTTAATCGCTTCCCATCCTCCATAGGGACCCAAAACTGGCCAAATACTTTTATAGATTTCGATTGACCAAATCCACGAATGTTGTTGCTGTTGTTGAAACCCTTGGATTTCCTTGGAGTGGCTGAGTGGCTGGCTGAGTCTGTTTCCTTCTGGGATCTGTTTTGTGTTGCCGATGGATCTCCTTCGCGTTCTTGGGGAGGTTTCTGTCTTGAAAATCTTTCCTTCTTGAATGACTTTGGTGGTCTACGCTTTCCTCCTCCAGCGTCTTTCGAACCTCGGAGCCTTTCTGGTGGTGGCGGTTTCAGCTCATTCCAAGGGGTAGGATCCTTTGCGACCCGTTCGTGTGTGCCAATCTTTCCAGCGCGAGCGTACCGAGTCATGGCAGGTAATTTAATTTAATTATCTGAAATAATAAATTAATATTATCTTTTAATGTATCTTATTGATAAGCACACATGTATAAGTAAAAAGAGCATTAATCAGTACCTATATTCCAACATAATTAACTAAACGCTTTTACCAAAGGCACATTTTTCTTACTACTTACCAAATATCTCTCAGCAGAACTGATGCTGGCTTTACTTATATGTGATTCCGATTTTTTAAATGAATTTAACTGTAGTTAATAATTTAGTAACCGCTAATGCAGCATAAAAATTAACAATTTAACTTGACGCACTTTCAAATATCAAATCACTTTAGAGTTTTATTGTTTTTTGAAAGTTTAGGAACGTGCAAAGGAAGAACCAACAATACTGAAATTGAATAGACACATGCTTTAGCTTCAACGCACCTGATTTTGGGATGATTATGAATGCATTCAATGCGCCTGTCTTCCCTACTCAATGTTCACTAGCGAGCTTACAACTGCCTTTAATTTGGGGCAACTGGACTCTTGTATATCTGCTTCAGTCAGTGTGCGACAAGTTGGCCGCCAGCGTCCAACAAATCTGCCGGAACCTGAAAGCAAGAATGACAATGAGGTTACACACTAATAGATGAGGAAGATCGATGCAATAAAAATTGCAACGGTCAAATGAATTGAACTGTTACCGGAAGTAGAGGAAATGAAGTCGACCCGTGTAATACAACACTCAATCCATGATTTTTTTCGCATTCCTGGAGCATATCGTGCAATTCAAAAAACAATGCAAAATGGAAAGGATTTTATTGCTTCAAGATACAAGTGGAGTCGGATGTCGTCTTTGCACACTTCTTCGCAGAATTTCCTGGGATATAGCAAGATAAAAGCTCTCGTAGCCCCGAAATTAGATACAAAATAGTGGGAACAGGTATTGAGTATGTGAAAACAGCAAATTGCGAGCTCGGAAGTCAATATAACAGACTATGATAATAAAGACACATTTAATTAATTATTTCTTAGAAGAATCTTTTGAGGTCACCGTCGCTGATTGGACTAGTCAAAATACATATGTTTAAGATGTCTATGGCCATAATTGTGTCACCTTACAGAACACAAGTGATCAGACTTTACCGACAAATTTTGAAACTGGGAAGGAATTGGACTGCCACGTCAAATAAACTTGAAGACACCACTTTAGAACGAGAGTTTATCGTTACAGAAGCCAAGACGCTGTTTAGGAAGAATCAGAATTTGACTGATCCAAAGGCTATAGGAGATTGCGTACATGAAGCTCAAGCAAGACTTGATTTGGGTATGATTGAAAAAAAGCCATTTTTATGCGTTTCAATAATTACATTGATTAATTGTTAGGAAAAAAGTTATTTCCTAATTAACTGACTCGATCAATTTCCATATTTTTAGCTGTTCACTACAAAACTCCATATCCCAGACCTGTGAATGTACCTCCGAACGCTCTAGCCAGGAGGAAAGGAAAGGAGCAAGGAACGGTCCAGGAACGGATTAAAAAACAATCAGTGCCCATTTATATCAAGTCGAAGGTCGATCAATAATGTAGTTAATTTTGTGGTTAACAAAAAACTCAATCAAGTCATTTAGTAGTTGTATAGAGAAAAAAAACTGTTTACAAAATATTTTCATAGTTTATTTATCTTCCCGCAAGTGGCAAGTAAGATCAAGTTCTAGTTCGTAATAAAAAAACAACTTAACTTAGCACACAATTAAACCAAATTATTTGTTCAAGGTCCATCAGTATTTCCGTTTCTTAAAGAGTCTCATAAATAGCACCATCACTGAAAATGTAAAATGTCATTCGAATTACAAATCTGAAGTTCTGTACTTAAGCAAAGGAGCATTTAATTACGATTTGATTATGAATTGATGATAATAATCTTAACATGGTATTGTCATTTACCGATAAATATTGAGCAGACCAAGATAAGGAGGAACCAGACCCAACATTTGCAAGCACTTTTATTGTATCCTTCTAGTTTCTCAGTTTCAACTTTCAAACTCATTTCATTTTCATCCATGCGCTTGGAAGACTGTTGCAAAACCTATGAAATTAATTCAGGATATAAATGATCATACTTTCAAGCTTAAAACTTTTGAAAAATACTATCAATGCTGATTTTAAGCGTACTTCAGTATCATTTTTAATAATTTGCCCAGCAGTCTTCGCCTGCTCCTTAAGGGTCCTCGTCAACTCTAGCATATGATCTGCAATCTTTTCCTGTATCTGATGGTGGTACTTTATCAGCTCATCCAACTCTTCCGGTTTGTTAGTATCCGCTGAGGAGCCCTTTGTGGGTGAAGGATCCCCTAATAACTCTCTTCGGAGATCTTCTGAATATTTTGTTACATGTCGGTGTTTTATTTCCATCAGAGAGCCGTAATCCCCACCCCCTCCAGAAGATGCCACAGGACCTGGACCGATTAGCTGGGATGCGACTGCTTTCTCCGAAAGAGTAGGCTATATGAAGAATGTTGTTTTTAGTTTAGTTAACACTAATTTCGGGATACAAGTAGTGGTTGAGTTTGGACAAATGACCGATCTTTTAAGTTCTTACAAGTTTAGCTGCATGAATAACTCCTCGAATGAACTCTATTCTTTTTCCATATTCTTGCAAGGCTTCTTTCGATGGCTGACTAAAAACAAGTAAAAATCACCCAACTTTAATGTCTATAATTGCTAGTTATTCATAAGTTTTGCTATTTCTGCAATAACCCCATCTCCGACTTACTTCGGACTGGTCTTTAAATCTCCAAGCATATCTTCCAGGGCTTGTGTGAACTGAAATCAATCATAATATAAATTAACAATTGATACTGCAACTGCAAAACTGCTTTTAAGTTTGCTAACCAATTTTTACAAAATCACACAATCCACTACTTTTGACTGTTAATCCTGTACCTTATCCAATCTCCAATTAACCCCCACGTTCTCTGTATCCATCGCCATCGCCTCACATCTCGTTAACAGTCGGACCAAATTCGTTTCCAGTCTTGTACGGTTATAACCTCCAACTCCGGTCCCTAACCCTCCTGATAAGGGCGATTTTAAAGATGGATTCTTCTCAGGCATATTGCTTCAATTTAGTCACTTATTTCTATACCTAAAATAATTTCTTTTTTAACTGTGTATCACCCATCAGCTACTTTTATTAACTAGTAGGAGTAGAATAGTTAAAACTAAAGTTAACTATCTATAATCAGCTGTCACGCTAGTGCACGTTTACGCTGACGATGCACTTGTGTGATGCGAACTTTTGCTTATGCTCAAGCTGCAGCTGTGCGAAATGTATTTTTTATGCTGCTTTCACCGAATCTCAAGCGACAAACATGTTTGTGTTGTTGACTTGTGCGGGACTTGCGGCAGTGTTCTGAAGCGTCTGTTTATTTTATAAACAACATCACCTGATTCACTTTCATTTCACTCCCATTAAAGTTTATACTACATGTATTTAAATGGAGTTAAGTGTTAATAACTGATTACAATAGTAAATGTTTAAGGAGTGAAATTAAAAAGTTGGGAAGGTACGTGACACGGTAAAAGTTTTGCAAGTGAAGCGTGTTTTAGTAATTTAACGTTTTTCCTGATTAAGTGAGCTGTTTAATTTATCATCATTTCATCACGCATACGCTATCCGGTTGGATAATTAAATGAGCTTTCGGTTTATTTAAAGGTAAGTTAGTTAAGTCATAAGTAGATTAATGGGTTATTATGACTAATTTAGGATTTAATTATACTTTGTTTAAGTTTGAGTTTGACTCGAAAAGTAACTATTATTTTGAATTTACTGTTCACAGGGCTTTCCCCAAGAAAGACATGGATTTCCCCCGATATATTGATAACCCTCTGATTCTGTACGACGAGAAGAGCGATGGCGACAAGTCCAGTGGTCTGCGGATTACACGCCTCCCCTCCCAAAATATTGTGAGTCGACTATGTGGTCGAGAAATGTGGGGAGGGTATAGGAGACCAGTCACCGAAAAGTATTTGCAGCGTTCCATGTACCAAAGTATCTATCCTAACTTTACCGTCACGGAAGTTGACAAGCCACAATGCTTCTTACGTAAGTTCACCCCAGATGGGAAGCATTTCATCGCCTTTTCTCCCGACCAAATGTCCATCGAGGTGTATTACTTTAGAGGACCACAAGCTGCTAATAATCTATTTCTCAAGAAGGGTGCTCAATGGCTGGATATTTTGAATTATAAGGATAAGACATTGTCTTCGAGAAGCAGAAAAGACGAGAACAGAATGTCGCGGGCGGTGAGTTTTTAATGTCTAAGACAAAACTAACAATTTTAAGAATCATTAGGCTTTTGACAAATGATAAAATGCAATTTTTATTTATTAACATAATCTTGTTTTTGGTTCAGGTTCCATCTTCTACGACCTCCTCATCCACAAACTCCCCAACTTCCTCATCCCATCCGGAAGACGGAAGCTCCGAGAAACCCTTTTCTGACACCTACGGCCGTGGATTCCCAGACCATATCAGTTCAGAAGATAGGGACACTCTTAGTCACGAGATTAGGCAGCAGATGTTTGAAACGTTTTTCAAGCTCAAGTTTAGAATTTCAGTGGCACCGCAGGGGGAACAGTTAAATAGGGAGTGCTCCCTCTTCACTGATGACTTCAAGTATATGATAGTTGGCTCGGCTACCTACATCCAGGAGGAATCTCACCAGCCCAATGCCCACTACTATGATACTTATAGGAATAACGAATCCGTTGACCCTAACCCGAGATATCCATTGGAGGACTATTCCATTCACTTGGTGGATATTCAACATGGGGTCCTCGCAGATACAAAGCATTTTAAAACTGACAAAATATTCCTGAGCCACAACCAAGGAATGTACCTGTACAACAACAAGCTTGCCATTTTATCCATCCAGCATCAGACAATACATATAATCCATGTGGAAAATGGACAACTCTTTGAAGTACAAACGATTGGGAGATTCTGTCACGAAGATGATGAGCTTCTTTACTCAGAAGTTCGGCAGTTTCTTCATGTAAAGCCGAAAGAAGAAGCATACATGAATAGTTTGAAGCACCGTCTGCTAACTCACATTTTTAAAAGGGGTTATGATGAAGCCTACAACTCGGAGGAGCCTGACATGTCAAAGCTATCCCGGTTTTATCAATATTATGAGCAGCTACGTCGACTACGGATTTGGAAGATGCAACTATTGGACGAGGACCATCTACTTTTGAAGTATTCTAGTGAGGATGTGGTGACTTTGAAATCTTCCGAGCCTAATTCTCAGCATTGTCTATTCGTATTTTACAATATTCCGAAAACGGAGGTGCTAGCTGTTTATGAGAATACGACAGAGTGTCTTGTAGACCTTTTCGAGGCGTTTGCCGATAATTTTAGAAATAATTTTTTGACGGCGGATGCCCGCTACTCCAGCTCACCCTCTAATAATATTTTTTCAAAGTAAGTTAAACAATGACGGTTTTCCAGCTCCTTGTAACCTTCTGTAAGATACAATAATTAGTAAAAAAAAAAATGTATTTTTTAAATTACAGACAAATTCACCAAAAATTCCGAAGCACCATAACGAGTGCTAGATTCGGAGGTCCGACGGAAGCCACTAAAAGAATTTTAGCTCAATTGCCAATAAGTGCACAGTCGTTCAGTGCATCCCCATACTTGGACCAGGCTCTGTTTTCATATGATGACCATCGTGTGTCGGCAATGGAACGCCCGAAAGCTTGTGGCGAAAATCCTATTAGGTTAGTTTGATGCATAAAAGGGTAGCAAACTGGCAATGCGTAATGTGTCTTAAAAATGTAATGAGAAATTTCACGCAGAATTACTTCTGTTTGATTCTTAGGTATTATGGGAGGGATTCCATGATCTACAAATTCCAACTTCATGCAGGAATTCTGTCAAAAGGAAGTTCTCCTTCCGGGCGACGTCTCGTAGCTTTCACCTTTCATCCCAGTGCCCCTTTCGCAATCAGTGTGCAGAGGACCGCTAGTGGGGAATACCTAGCTCATTTCCACTTGAGACTTGACCCATTTTCTGTTATGCCCTTATAATTTTATGTATTTTATAAAAGTATGTCATTAATCAATGTGAGTATAAGAGTATATATATACCCGTGATAAATGTACAAGACTGGTTTGAATCATTTTACAGAAAATAATATGCGAAATGTATTCTTAAAGGATAAAAAAAATCCTAGAAAAATAAATTAATAATTTATATTTGTCACATTTATAGTTATATTTATCACCGATTTTTGTTTGTGAACCGAAGTTTTTTCTTAATTTTTTATATCATGTTTACATAACGGATTGGCCATTAGCCTACACTAGCATAATTTTGAAAGATTTTAATAAGAGAGATTTAAGACAAGGTCACAAACTGAATGAATATTAATGATTTTGACTATTTACTAGTATTTGCAATTAGTTACTTTTTAAATTGTTCTAATAGAAAAGATATAAAATGGTGTAAAGTTTTTTTTTAAATTTAATACAATTGATAGCTGAAACAATAAGTTTAAAGTCCCTTGGGTAAACCCACACCAGCTCCGAATGGTGACGAGGCTGAATTACTAACACCTACAATACCAGTAACCGAATTGCATCCTGGATTGGACCAATCAGGTACAACACCATTTTTCAAAAAGAATTCTTTCGTAACCCCCCTTAAATTCACAGCCTCGGATGCTCCATAAATGGCTCCTCCCAACCAACCCACACAATTTTCCTTGATTGCGGAAGCAAAGATTCGAAACTCGTAAGTTCCACTGCTGAACTTTTCCGTAAACTTTTCGTCCTTAAAATCCGGTTTTGTGTCGGCAAGTTCACTTTCCAACTTTTTCAGTTCTCGGATCAATCTAGCTTTAAAGCCAGGAAGCATAGCAGTTCCACCAGTGATTAGAATGGAAGAGGCAAGCTTCTTTCTTGTGTCAATTGGACAGGTAGATAAACAGTCAAGAATCATGTAAGGTAACGAGCTTCCTTCTGGGTCTTTATTCTGGAACCAAACCTCTGCCGCTTTCTCTCTGAGAATCCCATTGAACTCAACAAAATTTTCTCCGTCCAGCTCATATTTAAAAAGTTTCAGTTGGGGGTTGAGATTTGCCAATAAGTCTGGATCTGAATCAATAAGGATTTGAGCTCGTCGAATTCTCGTAACAAAGCATGTTCTTAGTCGAAGGTCTTCAATCATTTCAGCAGTTAGAAGCAGTTCCAGTTCGTCCTTTGATTTGTTCTTGCAATTTTCCAGAAGAAGGGATTTTAAGTTCCTGCAGAAAAAACGAAACAAGTGAAAAGTTATGATGGCTCAAACAAACAACAGACACACATATTTACAAGTTTTTAGTCGTCATCAGCTATTCTTACTCATCAAACGCTTTGGCTCCCAAGTCTTGAGCCTGAACATGACTAAGAAGGGTGACCCCATTAAATACCGGCAATACCAAAGCTTCAGAATACCCAATGTCCACAACCAAAGCAGTGTCCAGCCCTGTTGAGCATACTGCCGCCAAATGGGAAGGGATCCAAAGGACAGTTAGGATTTCATAGTGAAGATACAGCACCTTGGCGAGGGTGTGACGCCACTTGGACTTGGAAAATAGAGATTCGACGATAACCACCTTACGATCTTTTGGTGTCACAAGGAGATGCCTATACAAACCATATTACATTGTAAATATTTTTCATAAATATACTCAGCATATTTACATAATGTTGAATTATGTCTTCTTTTACTTGAAATAAATGGTATTTAAAAAGTCCACCAGCATTTGATAAAGATCTGACTCATCTTCGTAGTCAGCTAGTTTTCTATACTGACTTGGGTTGTCCTTTCGAGATACTGATGATGGAATGAAACAGCGAGGTGCACTTTCCCCCGCAAATCCAGCCCTAAAAGAATAAAATTACAATAATTAAAAACTTGACAACATTAACACATTTAGTAGCTAGTTATCTTATACAAATAGAAGAATGTACAATTAAAATTGCGCTTTTATTTTAAAATGCACCAACTTAGTAAACGCCTGTCCAATCTCAAGCACCACCGGGTGCTTTTCGTTGATTATCCCGATGCCCTCGTACAACGGCATTTTTCTTTCAAACTGTTCCTTCCGCTTTGTTCTTCACTCTGCAGTCACCAATCTTTGGTCTTCAAATAAATTGTCAGCGTCTGAATCTGAAAGAGAAAATGCATATCCTCATTATAACAACGAACCACTGCCACAAAAATCCACTTCTGCAATTAAAACGGACACATTCGTGCTTTTATAAATGACATCACATTATATTACATGGAATAATTTTTTCGCTTTACCTGTCGCCACTACTTTCCTTGATGACTGATTAGTTAAGAACCTTGATGATGACGATTTAAGAATGGTATTGATGATTTTGACATTGATTCAAACACAGGTGTCACCCGCAAAAATGATCATTCCAACACAATCTTATTTTATCCGGCTTAACACTCAGCACCACAAACTATTTAATTTCCCTACAAAGTGTATAATGAACTTGGGTAACTACTAAATTATTTTAGTTATCTTTCCATTTCAAAGAATAACACTTACTTTGCAGCTAACAGCTGTAGCCGGAACACCGGAATCAAATAGAACGGGTGTATTGAATAGACACAGCAACAGCAATGCATATCCCACGGAACGGAGCTCACGTATGGGTTAAAAAAAAACAAAGTGGATGAGTCACGTCAGAGGACCGACCGACGCCACTTCTGCATTTTCATGAAAGCCCATTATCAATCAACCAATGATTCTGCCTTGCTAAGAGCTTTAGTTACTTTGTGAAGTTATTAAGTTTTAGTGAATGCGATGTGTGCTCATCGATGAGCCTTAACTGTTAACTATTTATTCAGTTGTAGTAGTAGCTGAAATTAGCTGAAATCAGCGTATTTGCACTTTTCGAATGCTCGTATTTACGTAATTAGACGATTCTTATGTATTACTCTAAAACTGTCAAGGCGTGTTATTCGATGTTAATGATGGATGATAATCAATGCAACGAAAGGTAGATACATATAACGGATAATGGCAATAATGTGGAAGGATAACACGACTTTTCAGTAACATTTGAGGTTCGCGATGAATGTTAAAACCGTATTTTTATTAGCTAAAACGTACAAAAAAGTGTACACAAATATTGAAAACGATTTAAATGACAGTTAAATCTTCGAGTTAAGTTAGTTATTAGAAGTTACAGGTAATTGACACGACAGTAAATTGTTTGGCTTGTGTAAATAAGTCATGTAGCAAATAGCAAGCATCACTAAATCCTAAGAATGACACCCAAACTTGGTGTTCCATTCCTCGTAAAGCATTACATCTGCTTCTGCAACACTCGATTTAACGACCTTTTGAGCACTAACAAAATCCTTCATTTGAATACATCGAACCTGACTTGCATGAATGTCCTGTAGCGCATCCCTAGGTACATCGCGCAAGGGGCCGAGCGCAGCTTCCTTACACAAACTATTCATATCCGCCCCTGAGTATCCTGTAGACATTTCGGCAATGGAATCGTAATCCTCTTCTTGCAGACTGGAAGTCAATTCCTTCGTTAAATTTTTCACAATCTGCTTCCTTCCAACAAGATCCGGCAAAGGAATATATATTCGCTTTACGAGACGTCGCCTTGCTGCTTCATCCAACTCCTGAGGTCTGTTAGTTACCCCGATGACCAAAATACGATCCTCATTCTGAGTTGCAGCACCATCGAACTGAATGAGGAATTCAGTTTTTAACCGTCTGGAGCTTTCATGTTCGGTATCACTACGCTGAGTTAAGATTGAGTCGATTTCGTCGATAAAGATGACGGAAGGCTGCTTTACCCGGGCCACGGCGAAAAGTGCCCGAACCATTTTCTCTCCGTCTCCAATCCATTTTGATGTTAAAGAAGAGGCACTAATATTAAAAAAAGTCGACTTGGACTGGCTAGCTATCAAACGACCAAACATGGTCTTACCAGTCCCTGGAGGTCTGAAAAAATATGTGTTTTATTGGACATTAAAAACTCATTATAATCATTATGTTAGCTATGGTATGTTGTTAAAATTCAAATATTAATTACCCAAAAAATAATATTCCTTTCGCTGGTGAACGTATACCGGTGAACAGGTCGGGACGAAGCATAGGCAAGATAATAATTTCCTTAAAAAAATTTGTAAAGTTTCATGTTTAATGTAACATCTTTAATGATTACTTAGAAAGATATTTATATTATTTTATTCACTTTAGATCAAACATACTTGAATGGTTGTTTTAACAGCTTCTAAACCAGCTATATCATCCCACGTTGTCTCTGCGATCTGGACCACCTCATTAATTATAGCTTCTACCATTTTTGGATCAACGTTTTTCATGTTCTCGTTTTCCATAATTTCAACCACTCTGAAATAAAAAATAAATGTGCGTGAGGTGAGCCAGTAAATTTCGTAAATGACCAAGTCCATAACATATACATTTTAATCAAATAGAACCTACTCTGGATTATCCGATATTGGTTTCTCCTCGTTGTTATTACCAGCCGCCCTTGTGACTCTTCCGGGGTCAGATCGAATTGGTCTGCGCAGACCGGAAACGCCGCCATTGCCGTTAAGATTTCTTACTATGCCTTTCCTCTTGTCTTCTATCATCTATCAAATGAACAGAACAATTGAACAATACATATGAAACTCACACGAGTTAACACAATTCCACATCATGACCAATGGAGAGCGAAATAAAAACTTAGGATTTACCAAATGCTCAGCGGCTGTTCGAAACATTGGGGTTTCACGCGGTAGTTCTTCTGCATTTCCAGACACCAACGGTCTTACCGGAGGTTTTGATATGGGAACGCTGTACAAAGAGGTCGGGTCCGTCCTACCACCAGGGTTAGCTTGCAAGGCATTAGATGACGGTGTTCCATTGTCGTAACCGGTGCTACTGCTCAGCTTTGATGCATTAAAAGTGAACTGCTTTCTCGGAAGGGGCTCAGGGTTATCTTTATCGCTGCTACTGCTACTACTAGCATCAATATTCCCATTCTTGTTAGCTGCTTGGACACTTCGCGGAGGAGGCAAGACTGGCTTTTGGAAGATTGGGGCAGGATTCAAAGGAGGTTTGTAGATAATGTTGCAATTTCCTCCAGGTCTAACACCAGGCGCTCCTGTACCTGTACCTGTTCCACCTGAACTAACAACTGAGCTGGTTGCAGCTTCAGCTTTCCCCGGAACTGGAACAGTGGCTACCTTTCGAATATTTAGTTTCTCTCGAATCCTTCCAATTTCTGGGGGCCGCAAAACACCCAAATCAGCAACTGCATCCAGCAGTGCACCTGGCCTCCATTGTTGAGCTGCACATAAAGATAGACCATCAACTAATTATGATTTTTCTAAACTCTCAACACAGTAGCATTTACTCTTTAAATTGATTGAAATTAAAACTAATATTATTTCTTATACCACAGTCTGTACGCAGGTTCCCAATATTGATCACGTCACTTCGTCGTGCGCCACTTCCTGTCACCTCCAATTTCCCATTCTTTCCCTCCTTCAGCCCCATCAAATGACTAATGGTTGAGAGCAGCATCTTTGTCGATTCAGCCTCTCTACCTTCTCCAGGCTTCACCGGTTTCGAAGCCATAGTTAACTAACCAAAATTCCTATCCTGTCTAGTCTAGTAAACAACACACTTAATTCCAACAAAAAAACTTTGAACTTTTAAACCATATCTTCAATTCCTTCACCAACTGATCAAGTCCCTACTAACAACTAAGTACGTTTGAAACGTCAATCATTCCAAATTCACTCTTCCAAACGGTCCAACTTTCACTTGCTGTCAATTTGCTTTGCTACAAACTTTCCAAAACACGAGAGCGAAAGGGACTGATTCAGCCGTAGCACTTTTTCTCATGTGCTTTCACCCTCCAAAACATCTTTGTCTTCGCTCTGCAGAGCTTTCAACTCAGCATCAACATGCATTGGCAGCGATATCGCATTGCAAAAGCGTTTGGTTCTGCTCATGCAACTTCTCTTCTCGCTCGATGCTCTACAATACTCCACATCTCTTCACACATACCCAGTAGTAGTGCATTTGTATACGCTTGGATTTTTGTTATGTTGACGTTTGGGCAGCGGCAGACCACCCACCTTGAAAATCGGGAAGTTGGCTGAAATATACCAGATAAATCTGCATGTTGTTGTCATTTTACTTTCCCTGCAGTGGAGTGAATAGTATCATCTGCTCAAAACTAATATGGATGTTGTGTGGTCATCCCATCCGGGAAACAAGCTAGTACAACAACACTGGGGATTTGGAATATTTTTAGCGAGTGAAACAAAACGATATGAATATTTCTGTTATTATGAGTATTAGTTAGTGTTAAATAGATTGATTAGTGAATGTCCAAAGCTAGGGCCAAGGAAAAGGCGACTTTTTGTTTTGGATGTTGGATAAATATTTGATTTTGGACACAAGGAATAATGGCTGGGATATCACCGCAAAGTGAAGGGGCGACGAGTTCCAACGCTGCAGAGTGCTTCCAGAACTACACAGCTCCGGAAGTGTTCATCCAAGGCTTGGCTGGGATGGTTAATCAGCATGATGTCGAGACTATCATTCGTTCCCAGAAATATATGTAAGTTTTTAAACGTTAGATTGAGTTTACTGGTTTAAGGCGAGCTAGAATGATTTGTATCAAGTGAGTTGTGAGTTCAATGTTAACTGCGTACTGGATTTTTTGAATCCTGAATCATTATGTATTATGTAAGCACTCTAATATTTTCAGGTTACAAAGGTTCGAGAAGACGAATGAGATGCTTGTCAACTGCAATGCACTCTCCGCGACCAGATATCAAAATGCCCTTCAGGACTTCAAAAGGCACACAGCCATGCTAACGGAGATGAGAAAGGATGTGGACAACATTTTTAGAAGGATTAGGACCATCAAAGCCAAGATATCGCAGCAGTATCCCAAAGCCTACGAAGGTAAGGTTCTTTACCAATTAAACTAACTGAACTGAACTATGTTGAACAGTAAAAGGCTACTACTTTTAAATGCAAGTTGTTTAAAATTGTATATTTAATTTGATTATTATAGAGGCAGCCGCTGTACAACGAAGAGAAAAATCAAGAGAGGACGATGAAGACGAAGAGGATGAGTCAGGAGGAGGTGGAGGGGGCACAGTAGTTTCGAAACCTTCAAGGAAATCTACAGATATCCTAATAAAATCCAAGTCAGTCTCAATCGCGTCTCCGCCTTCGTCAGCTACCACGCCACCAACTCCACCAACAAGTAGACAGGGTACTGTAGAAAGATCTGAGTCGGTGGATATCCCTAAATCATCCTTAACTTCGAATAGGTTCTAGGGATTCGATTCCAAATTATGAGTATTTCTAATGTAAACTGTCATTACTTCTCATTTGTGATGTATTTTTTTCATAATCAGATCATATCAATTTATTTTGTATACTTCGTGCATATACAATAATATTTCAGTCAATATTGATGATAAACCTTTTAATTTTACCCTATAGTCTTAATTAATTAGAATTAAAACTAAATCTAATAATAATTTTTTTCTGTGCAGATTTTGAAATATGTTGTGCCGACTTTTATAATCATCACAGATAAAGTAGACTGTAACTTTTACCAGTTTTTTTTTGGAGTTCTATTGATCCCGGTTATATCAGATATCACATCACATCAATCATTTGATAGCAATTTTGACAATATTGTAATATCTTATGGAATATTTAGTACTTCAGAAGTTATGAAAGTTGCAGGTGCCTCCCGCCTGGACAATATATTTACACCGTTGATGATGGAGGACTGTGAGAAAAAGATTCTCTCTGCATTGCTTACGTTCACATTGAAGGGTTCAAGTATTTCAATGGGCTGGCTCCTTATTGCAGGCTGTTGTTGCACAAATGTAAAGACAGGAGTGGATTGAGGAATACTAGCAAACGAACTTATCATCGTTCCTTGATTTCTGTAAATGGGCAACTTGCCAGGTGCTGGTCCTGATGAAACTCCTGAATTAACATTTGAATGAGAAATTGGGACGATAGTCATGCTAGTTTGGGTAAACTTTTTGGAATTCTTTGATTTTCTCAGCTTTGGCGTAGATTTCTTTGCTGATTTTGGTTGTTTCGAAGAGGTGGAGGGACCGTTTGTATTTTTATGCACCTTCATCTTATGCAATCTCAGGCTATTTGATTGCGCGAAGCTTTTCGAGCAAACCTGACAAAAATAGGGCTTCTCACCGGTATGAGTCCGGATGTGCATTTTCAAATGACTTTTCAAATTAAACGATTTCGGACAATCAAGGCATCGAAATGGGCGCTCATGTGTATGAATGCGTTCGTGAGAGACCAAATCCTTTTGGAGGAGAAACAGCCTACCGCAATAGCCACACTGGTGTTTCTTCACCCCTTTATGGATTAGGGAATGAGTCTGCAAATGAAACTTTCTCCGGAATGACTTTCCACAACCAGGCTCCAGGCAGTTGAATGGGCGAATGTCCATGTGAATTTGTTTGTGTTGTCGAAGGGAATTCGGGTCCTTGAGGAATTTCCCACAAATATCGCATTGACTAGGTCCGCCCGGTAGTTCAGAAGCGTCTTTCGGTTTTCTGGGTAGTGATATTTTCGTTTGTTTCCATTTTTGTTGTGGGCGGGGTGTTATGATCGGTCTGGGGAAGCCTTTTGATGTTGAAGTTGTAACAATTTCTTCCAGTTTCAGTTGTCTAGTTCTAGTCCTTATCGGATGCTTAGGCTCTGGTGATAATCGTGTCTGGGCTTCATCACTATCTTCATTATTATTACTTTCAAATGAGGTCGACCGTCTTTCTTCCACATCCGAAGTGACATTATTTTTTGGTTCTTCATTTAGCCCCCCATCGTTTTTATCAGCATCAGAGGGAGGATGTGGTGTTAGCCCTTCTTTAATCGTTTCTTGGTTTCCGGTTGAAATGCTGTCGTCATAAAAAACGTCATCAACGTCATCTTTACCCCCATCCGAAAGGACAACCTCATTTTCATTGTCCACCTCGCTGGCGATTGACGAGATGGATCCCGATCCATGCTTCAAAATAAACCCTTGAATTGAAATTAGCTCACATTAACGTTAGCTAACAAACCAAGCCTGGCATGGTCTAAAGGTCAATACGAAACTAAATCAAGGTCAACCTTCATTATTCTTCTCTTACCAAACTTTTCATTGAGCCACCTCACCATAAAATTTACATCATCCTCCACCTTCAGTAGCTTCCGGTCATGTTTGCTTAAAATCATTTTCACGTCATCCAACAAACTTCCTGACCTTGGCGTCTTTTCTCTTCCCCCGCCCTCCTCAGAATCACTTGGAGGATCATCATAAGAAGATAATGATGTGGAGGGGGAGGAGGATAAACTCTCAAAACTTGATTCGGACGATAGCCTTCGTCTACTTCCCATAATTAATAGATGATTAACCAACAGCGGCAATAGTTTAATCAGCAATTAGTAGATTTGAATACTATTTTTACTTAGAAAATGAGATGGAAGCTGCCACATGTCTCGTTTGGACTTTCACCAGCCAAGTCTGTTGACTTTCTCCACGTCGAATCATATGGAAAGTGCAGAACACTGGCAAGTGTAGAAGTAGCCCCTATTTACAGAGCTAGAAGTGCGGGAAATGTTGTTTTGAACAGGAAGTTTCATATGATTTGGTATACAAACATGGTCCTAGTCAGTCAGACCAAAGCCGACTTTTGTTTTGAAATGTGACATTTGACAGTCAGCTTTTGGAAGTCCAAACAAAAGTCAAAAGTGGAAAGTTTGCATTTGTAAGGTACTTTAGTTAAAACGTAATTGATTTCAAGTCCGGAGTAAAATGGCGAAAAGTGTCGGAGACGATAGCTGTTGTGAAGAAATAAATGATACTCCAAGAAGGTCAGCATCAAGAGTGTCTGTGAAAGAAGAGAGCTCGAAAACGAGTTCGGGACCGGATGCACCTCGTAAGTTGCTTGTCCTCTTTTTCCAATTTGATGTAGACTGAATAATGATTGTTAATTGTCCTGAAGTAACGATTTACTAATTGCCAATTGTATTATTCAGCAACCTGGACCCGATGGACAGCAACGAGTTATGCTGTGGTGATGCTCCTCCTTGGGATTCCGCTCTGGTGGAGGACAACTACTGTTCAGAGGGTTCCCTTGCCATATCATGATATGCTCACTTTGCACGAAAAGTTCCAGGAGAAGCTTTTGATCGGGATTCCAATAGAGTTTCGAGGTTTTTCTAGTCAGTTAGAAAAGGATAATCTGAAGCTATACCAAAGTAAGTTTGTCTTCAGTGTCCCAGCTATTATTTAATTTAAAGATTAATTTAAGGTTTCAAAAAGTGTGAAGGTGGTTAGTAGAAATCAGATTTTAAGTAAAAATGCATTCGTGGGAGCTCTGTTCTAAATTTTAACTCTTTGATTTCTTCGTAGATATCAGTGGCAATTCGTTCAAGTTTAGCTACTCGGAAATTAGTGGAGTAGAATTGGACATTGTCTACAAGAGTGATGACTTGTACAGTATTGACAAGCGAATCTGCGCTATTGAAGGGCAGTCAAGGAGCGATCAACTATTACGAATTTATTACGTACGTTAATTTTACTGACGCTTTCACACGCTTTATTGTAACTTTAATTTTAAAACGAATATTCCGTTAAATGGCACGTGCAAAAACTTTATTATCAATGTCGCTTGATGTTGCTTATGTGATCACTATCGCTAGGTTGGCAGAGCAGATTTCCTCAAGCAATATGGGCACCAAGTTATTCTTGGCAATTGTAGAGCCATATATTATATCTCCAACAAGTCACAATTCGATGTCAGAAAATTAGACAAATTGCTGCTGACGCTGACGGGCGCAACGTCGGAACTACAGACTCAAGATGGAAGCTCCATAGATCGGGATTCATTTCAGCTGCCATTATCAGCTGGATATGATGTGTTGTTGAGCTTGCTCGTGCCAGAACCGGAGACGTTGGAAAGTACCTGGGATATAGAGCGGGGTGTTAAAGGTTTGTTTTACAATTATCAAAAATCACACATTGCCAATTGCCAGGTGTATGAACTTGTTATATTATTTTATTTTCAGAATATCTGAAGCCTATGGTAAAGAAGCTCAACGCGTTTGCAGAGTTCACAGTCAGGTCACAAGTGCTGTACTATGTGAAGCTGAATGTGATGCCAAAATACAATGTGAAGACAGGAATCCATGAAATTCCCTATGCACAACTCCCACTTGTGATTAACCCCGTTGAATCCAAATTATGTAATAAGATCCAACAAAATGATCAAATACTTGAATTCTGAGACGAGATTTGAGATTGTAATATTTTATTCTGTGTTTGCCAACAGCCTCATTTGTCTCCCAGAATCCAGCGCTGAATTTTCTTACTTATACTGCCCCTTGTGACAAGTATCCCCTTCAGATTGTGGATGAGAATGGAGATGGGCTCATGAGCAACGCATTTTTGGTTCCCCAGTGGGGAGGAATATTCATTTATAACGCACCCTGTCCGTCACGAAACCATTCAATTTCATCGTCAGAACAAGGAATGGGAAATGATTTGAAGCATGAAGTATCAATGGAGCAAATTATGGCAGTTGTTTTAAGTCAGTTTAGAACGCTGATTGGATTATCAGATAAGGTAAGAATTAATGAGTCAGAATGGCGAAATTGGTTTAAATTGGAGATGGAGAAAACAACCAACAACCAAACGTTACTTTTTCATGTGTGATTTCAGATGACCTCAGACGGTGTTCTAGATTTTCGGGGTTCTGCCCTCCGTGACTGGGAAGTGGATTTACTTGTTAGGAAACGTTTAAGGAACTTACTCTTCACCTCTGCAAACACCTTGCAGGTAAAATGCCCTGAAAGTTTTGTTTTTGTTTTATGGGCAAAATCTTTGAATGCATTCATTGAAAAAGATTTAAACATGCAATTGTTTTCTTTCACTATAGTCATTGGGAAATCTGCTCGACCAAATCACCAACATTGTTGTCACGGATCAAGTTGGCCGTGAAGTGGAGAGAAGTGTAAAGTCGTTAATGACAGCTTTCGAACATGCCGTAAATGGAAACCTAGCGTTAGCGCAGGAGTATGCTCTAAAGTCATTCAAGGCCTCTGAAGACGCATTCCATCACCCTACGAATCTGGCTCAATTATATTTTCCAGATGATCAAAAATATGCTATTTATATCCCTCTATTTTTACCCGTTGGAATCCCAGTATTGTTCAGCCTACGTGTTATCTTTAAAGGAGCTATGGAATACTTAAAGTCTAGAAAGATGAAAGTGGATTAAGATGTATCTAGTCAGTTTTAACAAATTTTATTCCTTCAGTTCCTTCCTATTAAGCTGTTTTAGAATTTAACTTTAAGTAACTTGTAATCAGTTATCTTATTTGCGTACTCTTTTCAAATCATGTCATGTATCAAAATGAGTCAATGACAGCGAGAATGGAAATAAAATAAACTCTCACACACTGTTTTCTGTAAAAATAATAAATACATTTATTGATTTTAACGAAGGTTGGTTAATGTATTTTGCTGCATAATAAAGTAAATGTTTAATCTTAATCTAACCGCTCCGCACCGGGCAAATACTATCTTAATCTAATTGCAACATATTTAAACTGACACTTGTAGGTAATAATTCATATTCATAAATTTTGACTGCGCCTTACTATTCCCTAATCGAGTTACAATTTCAGAAATGATTGTAAGTATTATGTAATTTGTATTCTTACTGTGAGTTTACTATATTTATACAGACAACATATACATTTTCCTATTTGACAGTTCATCGTTTCGATTAGCTAAACTCATTAAATCCGGAAATCAGTGGAATACACAAGTATATACTACTTGCATCTATTTTTCTAAATTAAACAAATTGTGAAACAAAAACGTATACATTTGAACAAAACTACTATCTGGAACGAGTAGAGGAGATCGAGATTTAAAACAATGTTAATTCATAATTAAGGTAATAGTTGGTATTAATAAGAAATTGTCATTTAGTGTAAGATTTTAAGCTTTCTTGGAACCAGCAGCTTTGGTCTTGGCAGGTGCCTTACGCTTGGGGGCCTTTGGAGAAGCTGGCCGTTTGGCTGGCTTGGATACTTTCACCTTTGGCGGAGCCTTCTTGACAGCAGCGGCCTTCCTGGCGGAAGCAGCTGCAGGCTCAGCTTTCTTTGGAGACGCTGCCTTCCTCTTTTGACCGGCCTTTGGCTTAACTGCTGCACCACCGAGCTTGAATGATCCATTCATGCCTGATTTGAAAATTAATTAAAATTAGATAAACTGTTCAATTTGCCAAAACATCAAAAACTAATCAATCGAAAAACTTAAAAACATTTACCTTGTCCCTTCACTTGGGTAACAGAACCAGCAGCAAGAGCAGTCTGCATCCCCTTCTTCATGTGGAACTTATCGGGTTCGACCTGATGGTTTTGATGTAACAAAATGCAACAATTGAATTTTTTAGTGCAATGATGTAAAAGCGTATCCATCCATAGCCCATGTAACTCAACTCGTTTATTATTAGCATTATTACCTGATAGTTGGCCAAAATGTATTTCTTAATCGCGGGGATGCTCGAGCCATTACTTGAAATGTCAAATTGAGAAATATTTTAAAATTTTGCACAATTATTTTTTAAATGATCTAAAATTTATTAAATTTGGAAAAAGTTTTCAAAAATTGTGTACCGGTCATTGAGTGCTCTGATGGCCTCTTCGACCATAGCAGCATACGTAGGATGATTTGAAGGCATTTTCAATTCTGAAAGATAATTTAAAAAATAAAATAAACCATTCATTAAAACTTAATTCACAATCACAACACCCTCTCTTCGACTTTGATTAATTACACACTATTATACACCCTCCAGCTCCAAGCTGGCTTATTACAAAGTCAGACAACCTAATTATTCAGTGACCTCAACTCCAATTAATCACTCCAACATACTTTAATCTCTTCAACAATTCCCATCAAATCTTAATGACAATTAACCCAAACCTTTCCTCACCAACTACTCTGACCACCAAAAAATTATGCCTCCTCCTTCGCTCAATGTCTTCTGATTTAACTCCACAATCAAAAATTAGTTAACTCACCAGTAATCAGGATAATTCCAAAGGTTGGTCAGATCGAAAAATGTTGAGGACAATTAAAAACCGTGTCACTAGCTTCAGAAGTTAAAAAAATAACGTCAAAATTCTCAATTGGAGAAGGTCACTAACAAAACGAGGTAGAACAGGAATGAAGTGGGAGAGCAAGAAAGAGCGCGTGTGAAGTGAACAGCAGAACTGAGCTCATCTTCCAACTCAACTTTGTCCATATCTTGGAGATGGGATCGGACGTAAAAGGAGCCGTGCTCCTCAGCGACCAGCTTCATGCAAAAGCTGAGCCCACTTCCCGACTCTTCTTGTGCTTCTATCTGAGTTTGAGCGCCAAATCCTCCACCGGCCTTTGACCTTTCCCAATATGCAAATAGCCCATTATATGCAATAGATTCCGCTATATTCACGGGTGAAAATAACGTAATCGTGGAGGGGATGATTCCTGAGATATTCACGTTTTTATGAGAAATATCTGGAGTGAAGTGGATGGTTTGTTGAAAAACATGGAAATATCTTGGATG
The DNA here is from genome assembly GCA_034696885.1 of Lepidocyrtus paradoxus. NCBI lineage: Eukaryota > Metazoa > Arthropoda > Collembola > Entomobryomorpha > Entomobryidae > Lepidocyrtus > Lepidocyrtus paradoxus. Next base: position 18,309 of record JAQGAH010000314.1, on the reverse strand, counting down.
TCAGAGGTCACCAAATGATATATCTTACATGAGGTTGTAGAGCATATTCCAGAGGTTAGAATTGCCATTGGGATCGTTAAGACATAATGAGGGAGTTGTTAAAATTCATTGGAGAAGGGTCCACTTCACGGACAAATCAAGGAGGGGCTTCGGTGCCGTCTACTAAATTTATGAGGGACATTGTGACCTTTGGGCGAGTCGGATGTCTGGGATTTTTGGTGGAGTCATGAAGTGAAATGAAGTTTCATCCAGATTAGGAAGGGATGCTCCTTAGCTGGGAACAAAGCCTTTTTTTTCATGAGCTATTTGGCTTGAATTGGAGTTCGTCGCGCGTCGCTTCGTGTGAAGGCTGGTTGAGAAGTTGAGACTTCGAGATTGAGACTTCATTCATTATTGATTAATTGATAGCGATGATAACTAGGGAAGCCAATTTGTTGCGAAAAAATAACCCGTTTTTTGGCACTTTTTTTCTTGAAGAAGTAGTGCTTGTTGGTAGAATGCAGAAGAATTAACAAAATTTTATTTCAAAACTTATGAAATGCTTTAACTTAATTATGAAAGCTTTCAAAATAACGCATTCATCTGTTTAATTAACATCGTGTTTCATGTCCCCTCTGCATTCTTTTTACTACTCGGAAGTAGGATTTTCTTCTATTCTACATACCATATTTCTGAATGGTGCTTCCTCAAAGCAAAGCTCTACTTTGTTCATAGTTCAGTGTTCCACCACCGTGAACGTAAATATGGGAAAGCGCTACCTTGAACCCTTTCCTAAATGAAGTGGGAAGCTTACCCCTTCAAATCTGTTTTGGAATACGATGATGAAGCATGTAATCTGACTCATTTGACGGAGGAAAGTATCGAGCTGCTGTATGAATTTAACAACAACTATCTTCCTCATTCCAACTAAAGACCATTATTATGATTTGATTTTTTATGCCATTCAATAGCAAATTATAGTTGTCATCATCTACGTAGCCATATTGCTGCATTCCTTATTCTGTCATTTCTAGAAAATGTAGTTGAAAGCAGTACAACATGCCCTCATCCAAGAGGGCAAAGAAAGAGCAGGTCCCTTGAAGGTTTGGAGGGAAAGGGAAGGAGAAAGCGGAAACAATGACTGAGTCGTGAGATTGGGGAGGAACCCGATGACGATGAAGTATTCAATTTTTTTTAACATGAACTGTCCCTAATCGTAAATGTGATGGTGATTTTTACTTACAAAATGGTCTGGTCTCGTCTTTTTCACCTTCGGAACCACCCTGCCCTGACATTCATCTTATCATTCTACATCCATGCTTTCGCTTACTAATGTCGCAGTCCGACAAAGATAACTAAAAAAATATCAAATGATCCGTTCCATAAATTCCAGGAGCTCGTTCCAGGCAATCGGACTTTCGGGGTAAACTAAGACAACCTTTTTGGCGTGCTTATATAATGATAATGAGAGAGAAATAATAATTCCAAATTAGGATAAGACATTTAATTATGTTTGGCCTACATCAAGAATATGGATGATCCAGTTCTGTTCTAAACTGTTTGAAATGAAATGCCATTAAACTTTAGCTCTCTTCATCCAGATAGTACAGGTTGCCATTTATTTTTATTTTCCGTTCAAAAAAAGAAACGATGAGATTATCATTGTTTATTTAAGGTACTTCAACGTACTTTTAATCATGTTCCCATATTCAATCACTGGAATAGAACATCAAACATTTTACAAACTGTCATAGTCATAAGTCAGCATCAACATCATCAAAAAAATTCAATCACTCGACTCATCGTCAGCAGCAGAAAAAAACAACAACAACATAATACATACATATATAATCCTATAAATATAATCTACCTTTTTAATTACACATTACAACTACAATTAACTCTCTTTGTTAATGTTTACACTAAAAGATAATATATTTTTATATATATGCTCTTTTGTTAGTTTAGTCTTACAATCAAGATAAACGCTGATACAAAAACGCAATCATTTTGAAATCCTGATTACCGTTTTCTAGTGACCGCACCCTCTCGTTTTATGACTTTGCTGGATCTTGTCTAGGTAAACTTAACTATGATTTACATCAAGCAGCTAACAATACAATCAATGGTACTTTTTTTATACATTTCGTAAAGAAAGGATTGCAACATAACAAGAATATGACATAATAATAAAAATCATCATCATAGTTTTTTTTTTGGTTTTGTTAAAAGTTATAAACCTCACTAAAAAATAAAAATCCTTTCCTGTTCTCACCTCCTCTGGATCATCACATCACATTGAAAATAGTAAAATATAATTGAATTACCATTTAAAATCTCATGGAATCAGGGACAACTTTTGGATATTTTCATTTTTCGGAATAGTAAAAAACTGTGTGAATTGTACAAGGCATACCTCTTCGTTCCTCCTTCTAATCTTCGTCATAATTATGGTAGTATCATTTACAGAGCTGGTATAGTTAGCGTTTTACTTAGACGGTAAAAAATGCAAACTTTAGTGAATAGAGTAGAATTGCAAGTTAAGCTTAATCAACTTATGAGTAATTATAGCTATGTGTTTAAATCTATGTTACATTTTTTTGTTACAAAATGTACAGATTTTCTTGGACAAGATTGTAAGACATATGACATATGAATATATGTAAAAAAAAATGCAATCCTGGTTTTGGTTGCATTTCAAAAAAAAAATTCAAAAGCTTAAAATTGATTATCTTAATTATTACAGTAAAGTAGAGACTATAATTTCGTTATGATTAGGTTTAAAGGCAGATTTATAATAAACTTTATAATATGTATAGTTAAAGTTATATATAATGATTGGAGTAGCTTGGAAAAATTGCAATGATTTACAATTAAGATTCTAATACTTTTATGATGCTAAGATCTTTTGGTAATAATGTTTTTTGTTATGGAGGAGAATAAAGTATCGTTAAAGCTATATTTATAACTTATCAACATCAGTTAGGGTAAAGCATACAAAAAAAACTAGCACTAATGTTAAGACTGATAATCTGATCACATGAGAATTTAGCAAACCTTTTGGTCACAACAATTAAATCAAGCTGAGAAGCCTCATCGCCATTTTACAACCGTTCTTAATACATATTTTGCACCGGTTCCATCTTCAACTTAGCCATTACCCCTCACCCTCAACTCACCTAATTAGCCAACCCTTCTTTGCAAATTGTCAGTACATATTTTTTAACACGTCAATCAAGTGGTCATCAGACTTTAACCGTTCAATTTTTTGCATAATTTCATGTAAAAATATTTTTCAGATTCTCAAATCACCCCAATCAAACCTTTCCCTTTGCTTGGTCCCTCTTATCCTATTTCTCTAAATAAGGTAAATATTCCTGATACAAATGCAAATTAGCACACAAAACTTCCCGAAGAAAGCCAGACTTTCTCCGGAAGTATGTTTGAAGTAGAAAATATCTAGTTCCATAATAAAAACTCAGTCCAAATATAACACTTATCTTAGTTAGTTAGTCTTATGTTTTTTTTTTCAGGAGGAAGTATTATTGGAAGACTTGTACAAGCTAAATGTAAATAATATGGTACAGCTTAAATATCAAACTTAGTTATAATTATCCTAAGCTTAATTTCTGTACATCAACAAACTACAAGCAGAAAACTGAAATCATGACAAATGATCCAATTATCATCTTCTTTTCATGGGATGAAGACATGAACCATGTGATATATTCGTCGTTCTTTTTCTTCTTGAGAACAAACATGAATGCTGACATTTTTTGGTAATGTGGAACCCATCCTGGGAGTGAAGGCTCGGGAGAAACCCAACCCACTCCCAGGAATTCGAGTCAACAGTTACCCATCCTTACAAACTAGAAAAAAAATTGCCTAACTTTCTAACTATCTTTATAAAATCTTTTTACACAAATGTACAGTCCCTAACTCTACAGTCATATTACCTAACTATAATACAATAAAATGATGATGATGATTAGTTAGTTAAAATTATATTGTAAATTATTAATTCTCTATATACATGGAAAACAGATGCAACCTTTGATGAGCGAGCTGTGGTGTGTGTACTTTTTTTTCTTGTAAAAAATAAGTGTGCGCGAGTGAGGCAAAAAAAAAGATAACTAGAATTAGAATTCATGTCAAGTTAATTAAAATTACAACTTAGGACTTGGAACTATCTATCTGGAGGTAAAATTATTTAAAACTTGTATTGTAATAAAAAGGTTTAAATGCAAGTCTGTTTTTTTTAAACTTAGCTAAACTTTATAAAAGTGGGATTCTTGTTAAAAGCTATAGACTATATATGGACTAAATTAAAATATATAAATGTGCTTGTCATTTAAATATCTGTATTTTCTTCCTATCTATGATTTAAGACTTGATAAGTTTTAAAAATCATTAATAATAGTGTTTTTTAAATGAAAAGTTGTGCTCTTTAAAATGTACTCATGATAATTTGCGGTAAAAGTCTCTAAGTTTAAAACAACAAAAAAAATTAATGGCTCAAGATTGGATAAAATGAACATTCATGCAAACATTGGGATAATGTTTCGTTAACTTTTTTTTGATAAAAATCATTAAAATATGTTTAATTGTGAATGGTGTGGATTATGTCTGTATAAATCCTACCTAAAGTTCTGATAAGATGATTTATCTACGCTTTTGACATGCTTTCCTTATCTTATATCCCACCTCAATTGTAATATCTGGTAGTAGGATCATAAATGGTATAAGTGGCAGTGGCTCCCCCGGGACCAGCAGAGGACTGAGGATTGGGAGGGGATTGGGCGTGATGTCCATGGATGTGATTGTGATGATGAGCAGGCACAGAGTTTGCACTATTTTGCCCCATGGATGGGGGAGGACTTCGACCGTCATTATGATGTGCTTCTGGGGAGGGTATGTAAGCCCTAACCAGAGTTGGTCCTCCGACCCCTGACATGGGGGCTGCTACCATGTTTCTAATAACCGCATAATGGCCTGGATTGCCACCCGTGGATGGCTGGACTTGATGTGCAGCCGGGATAGTGAAAGTGGGTGGATTGGGCTGTGGAGACCCGGCCCCACTGGAATTCGGGCCTGGGGGTGAGATGAGATTCGTTCCACTGCCTGGGTTCAGAGATAATCTCCACATGGTTGGTGGGGAGCTGGGTTGAGTCCCAGAGGCCTGCCCGTTGTAACCATGTTCCCCTCTTAGTTCTCCCCCTCGACTTCCATCGAAGCTATGACTGGAGAGGTGAGCCGGGGGTGAGGTCACAACTGTGACGGTTTCCGCTACTGGTGGTGGAATATGAACTTGCTGTAATAGGGGATGTTGTCTCACGGCTGGGGAGGGTGGACTGCTCTGACCACTTCTTAAACTTGGGCTGGGACTCGCAACTCGACTTCCGCCACCGCCTGATGATGGCGGTCTTATTCTCTCTGGCGTCTCCAAGGCTGATGTGGAAGCGGAGGAGATTCCGGAAGTTGTTGATGATAGTGTGGAACCACTTCCTGTACTACTGTTGCTGCTGTTGCTAGCATTGGAGTTTGTTGATGTGGAAGAGCTCGCCGTGTTACTTCTATTCCCTCCTCCCCCTTTCCCCTTACCCCCTCCCTTTCCTCCTCCGCCTGCAGAGTTCCCACCGCCACCTCCACCCCCTGCATTACCATTACCACCAGCCCCTTCTGCTCTTTCCCTATCCCTTAAATGGATCTTTTTATGGATTCTTAAGCTATTGGCTTGAGTGAAAGTCTTATCGCAAATGGGGCAGCGATATGGGCGCTCCCCTGTATGAGTTCTAATATGTAACGTTAAATGCTGTTTGACATTAAAGCTTTTTGGACACAAATGACAGCTATATGGCTTCTCTCCTGTGTGCGTCCGCTCATGTCTGGCGAGGTCACGTCGGATCAGAAATGCTTTTCCGCAGTAGCTACATGTCTCCTTCTTGTTCCCTTCGTGAATCATCATGTGAAACTCCAAATGGTGTTTCCGGCGAAAGGCACGCCCACACACAGTGCAGTCATAAGGCCGGATCTAGACAAATGCGATTATTTAAAATTAGACGAATTGTATCATCATGTTTCTTACTTAGTCATAGGAAGGACCAAAAGGAAGCAACCGGAGATAAATGGCTGTAACTTTTTTTCTTACATTTTGATGAATTTGCTTATGAACTCGTAGAGCTCCAGTTCCTTTGAGTACCTTTCCGCACTCATCACACTGCATCGGCACACGGGGATCATAGGTCCTAACTCTCTCTTCGGGACGTTTTTTCGGGCGACCTCGTTTTGGTACTGAAAGGGTGAAAGTAGCTTTTTATTAGTGTTTGGGTGTTGGGTGAAAATTGCATATATGAAATTGACTAAAGTCATTTGGACTTACGCTTTTCGCTGGTACCCGTGCTTGAGCTTTCCTCTCCACCAGACTGGTGATGTTTGGAGGAATCTCTGCTGCTACTATTGCTACGACTATTTAGCGTAGCACGGGAAGGCCCTGGGATTGGACTTTCCACAGGAATGATCCCCTCGTCTGCCACTATGGATGCTGCGGATGGAGTGGAAGACCTCAATGTTTGTGGATGATGATGTTTGGAAGATTTTGGTGTGGACGTAATCGGAGTGGACGTCTTCAAAGGCTTCATCGGAGTACTCATAGTTTTTCGCTTGTTGGTATGCACCGGTGGAGTGTCTCTTGCTGAGGGTACTTCGTCCTCTGTGTCGGCTGTGTAGTCCAGACTATTCGTATTATGGTTTGGGGAGCGTCCACCGTCATTATTTAAAAGTCTAGTGGGAGTACCCTTGCTCCCGCCTCCTCCTCCTCCCCCTTGATATCCTCCTTTCTTTCTGTTTCTCCTTTTGGGGCGAAGTACTTCCGGTTCTGGTGTGGGGACTATGGTATTTACTGGGGTTGTTGGGCGGACGTGAATTTTGACCTCCTCAGTTTCCATTTGCTCAACGATGGGCTTGGTTTCAACGACCGGAGGAGGCGGTGGCTCCTCCTGGTCAACAGGCTCGGAAAAAATATAGACTTGACCGATTGTAGAGTTGGACTCGACAAGAGTGCCAGTTGTACTGCTTGGCTTTTGATGTTGTACAGTCATTGGGGGTGGGGACGAGGATCGGTTGGATGACTGGGATTGCTGCTGGACAATGACCAACGGCTTAAAATATTTTGTTATGTTGGTTGAACCAGAGTTGGCTAGATTGTGTGCGTTTCTGGAGGACAGGGACTTTTTGGGAGGGACGGAAATATGTGTCACAGTTGGGGTTGTAGGAGGTGGGGGAGGTTGAACGTGGACTGGTGTTGCAGGTTGTGAAATCGGGGCTTGGCTTGTAGAAGAAGTGTGTTGATAAGAGGCTAAAGATGACGAAGAGTGAGAAGGCGGTGGAGAAGGTGAAGGAAGTAAAGTGACAACAGAGACAGGAACCGGTTGGTTTTTACCAGAGGTAGACATGGTTGTAGAAGTTGGTGGCGGTGGTGGGGGTAAAAGAACTTTTGTTGTTGGAGGGGGTGAAATCATGGCTTGTTTTTGATTATGAGAGGGTTTACTCTTCTTGGATATGATTAGTTGACTTTGGCTGTTTAGGCTAGTAGGGGAATTTGGGGAGCTACCGGATAGGGGTGGTGGAGGAGGTGGAAGGAGGGAAGTTTGTGGAGAGAGCTTACTCCCAGTAGGAGAGGATGTTGGACTACGAGGAAGAATATATTGCTGGGTATGCTGAACCGTTACACTAGAGCAGGAAGATGTGGGAGGTTGTTGAAGATGATGAAGATGCTGAATATGTTGATGCTGTGAGGTTGGGGGACTGTTATGATGTGAATGATGCGAAGGCGGGGGTGGTGGATGGGGATGATGGGAGTGAAGATGCGAAGATGGGTGGTGATGATGATGGTGATGAATGGATGAATTGCTATGCGCCGGGACTGGTGAGCCCTGCTGAGGAATTAGCAGGTTATGCTGTTGATGATGATAAGAGGACATTTGCTGGCCGGAAAGCATAGGTGGTGTTGATATAGGTCGGGGAGGATGCTCTGGAGCATGAGAGAGTGAAGACATGCGTATTCTATGTGAGGCCTGCATCCCTCCCCCATCCCTTGGGGATGGACTTACTGGGGAGTTGGAAGAGTAGCCTCCTCGACAATGTTCTTGCTGACGGTTAGCCGCATCGGCGGCCGCCGCTGCTGCGGCAGCATTTCCAGCAGCCGCGGCCGCAGCAGCTGCCGCCAGTTCTGCTCCAGTGTATTTCGCAGCGCTGCCAGCGACATTGGCCAGGAGGCAGAGGGTGGCGGAAATTTCAGCCACTTCTTCAAAGTCATGGATGTGCTTGAATAAGAAGGAGTTCTTGTTGAGGAGTTCCACCCCTGGAAGAAGGGAAAGCCAAAATTGATCTCCATTTGCCAATCAATTTATGGGTCGCAAGCAACAGAAATAAGAAAGCATGCAAGCAAATATCTTCCTCTCCTTATCTTTTCACGAGTGTGAGGAGGCGTATCAGCGCAATTTAACAGGATGAAATAACAGGCGAAGCAAAGGCGACACATCTTTCCATGTCAATTGGTCATCCATCAATCATGACTTGATGAGTCACACATTTTCTTCTTACATGAGTTAATGAATGAAGTGATGTGATTAGTTGGTTTTTACGTTTAAATTCAACACATTTCATGACGTAATTCATACATTTTAAAACATTCTTCCAATATTTTCGCAAAGCTTAAAATATATATCCCAAAAATGCATACAAAGTGACAAAGGAATCTTCATCTCCAGTCATATTTACACTGAAAAAGTGGATTGCACACACCTTTCTGGGAAATGATATGTATATGGCGTGTTTATAAGTTTATGTACTCTCTTATGTTTACGCAATGCAATATGTTTATGAAACTGCTACTTATGCAAATGTGTGTTCAGATAAGTCAAAGTCATATTTACATACTCTTCTATTCAACATTTAATCCGAGTTTTTTTTTTGCAAATATTTACCTCTGGATTTACCATTTACCATATCTTAGACAATGCCATGTCTTCCAATTAATCAAACAAACCGACAAAACAACCCCACAAAGAGCCCTTCATTGTATCAATGTATATTTCACGTCGGACCTTCCTGTATCCTCTGTACTCACACGAGCTCATCTCTATGTACATTGGACTAATCATACATTCTTGTACTCTTGAAAGATGAAAGCCTGCGAGTATTTGGAGGAATACCGAATTTAAGAGTTGAATGAGCGTAAAGAGTAAAAATGAAACAAGTGAGAACAGAGCTTTTACAACAGAAAACGCAATGCAGATAAGTGTACCAACACCAAATCCAATCCCCCACAACCTCAACTCTGAGCGAGGCTGAGTGTAATAAGCACGTTGTTCTGTTATGTAACCAATATGCAATATTATCCTCATATTCCTCCTATTTCTAGCAACCAACCCCCTCATCACATTAGCCTCAGAAGGGAAATATTATCATCAAGAGCAACATGTGGTTCTGTATACATAGGTATGGAGAAGCATCTGATTCTGTCATATTTTTAGTAAAAAATCCAAAGAATCAAGATCAAAAGTTTTTAAAATAATTAGTTAATTTCCTCAAGAAAATTTACTTATTTAAGAAAATTAAACTCAAATAAATCAATTTAGAAAGGTAGAATTCCTAATCCATATCGATTCTATCAATTGAGCTCGACTCATCAAAATATTTTTTTCCTAAATGGATAATTTATGAATATAGAACAATTAAAAAATCCATTTCCCTAACCTTATCCACTTTTTAACAAAGTCAGTTTAAAACTTTTGAGCCCCATTTATTCATTATTGACCCATGCGCAATGAAAACCAGTATAAAAATCAGATCCCCTAATGCCCCTTTCGCGATAACTGCTCACCCCAATCTCTTAGACAGAGCGACTCCCAATCCCAGACTTCAATGAACCCATTCACGTATCATTTTTTTTATTTGCAACCTTTTCATCTCCAAACCCAATGTCAATACCAACTACCCATACAACGGTAAAGCAAACATGCGCATAATCAACGCAAATATGTCAACTTGCCAAGTCAATAATTGATTGCTGTATCAATCCTCATGAGAGACTCTTTTTTTTTAACTACCTACTCATTCATCATCAGACTTGATCAGAAATAGAAAATAACTATACAAAAGGTCTGTTATAGCAAAAAAAAACAGAGACAAGTTGTCTGAAACTGATTTACAGACAGATATATATAAGGGAAAAAATAACATCCCAAAACATTTACACTAACTGAGTTAAATTGTTAACGTGCTTCACTCCTCCCATCCTCATAGCGCATAGTTCCCCAATTTGATTTTAGTAAATTGGCAAATTCTAGGTACGGCCTTTGTGGCCCGTGATAATAGACTGGGATGACAAAAGGGGGGGAAATATAGTTATTTCTGCTACTGTGCATCTTCGCAAATCTCCGCATGCGCTTGATGATGATGATGATATCAGTGAACGTGAGTAATGTTTGTTTTAGTAATAATAACAGACGTTTTGTAAGTGATCTCAATAATCTAGGTACGCTGATCAAGAGGAGGATGAGAGAATGATCATGAAAAAAAAAACGCAAATATAGCTTTCCTCTCTTTACCGGTGTGTGTGATATGCTGATATTGGATTGGTACAGTATGGGCTGGGAAGGTTTTGCATGAGTTGGACTAGAAATTTAATTTGTTCCTTTAATAAAAAAATCAATCTGAATTTCTTTTGACTCGTTGTGGACCTCACCTCCTCACCTTCAGCCCCATTGAGATATTTGTCGTGATGAATGAGCTGAGCTGTGAAAAAGTTTTCGGAGGAAACAGACAAATGGAGTGAAGCTCCTCAGGTGAGCCCAGTGCCTAATGCTCATCTGAGGCTCGAGCGTGAATGGAGAAGACAAAGGAAAGATGTGTGTTTTTTTTCACGAAAAAATTAATAGATTTCTCTGTACCGTTCCCCTGCTATGTGTATCGGCCAGAGCTTGGAGTTAATATGATAAAGTGAGCGGATTCAATTGCAATCCCAAATTGGACGTTTAGGGAAACTGGGAAAATGGTTGGTGGGCTCAGAGCACATGTTACAGGAAGTTAGCTATGGGCTTATATATAATGGATATATATTTTTTCGTGGAAAATCTCAACCTGTGTGGGGAAGCTTTGCGAGCTGAAGCGAGAAACTGAGCTATATAACTCATCGAAATGAGGAGAGATAGGGAGGGAGACGGAGGCGAGAAGCGATATTATTTTTATGCGTACATTTATTATTACTTATTATTGATGCTGATATGTGATGTGATGAGGCTCATCTTCTTTTTTGGATATTCTAATTCAGTGCCTATATTAAAAACATGGATTTGATGTGCACATACAAATATGAGCTCAGAGAATTCCTTTTGGTGGAAATCCTTTCGTGGCTTCTACTTTCGGGGAATAATGTTACATGAACAATGCTCAGACTTGGTGAAATACAGAAACTCTCTTATTTTTATTCTTTGAAGAAATGGGCTGATATTGAGTCTGGCTGTGAGAAAATCTCGGTGGATAGGGATGTGATAATATGGGAGTTGATATGGGGAGAGAAACAAAGAGCGGAGGATTTTTTCGCTGATTAGTGAAGAAAAGGATGGAGCGCCAAGAATTGGAGGAGAGGCTTTTTTCTGATGGAATTGAGACTATTGATGAAAAAGTGGGAACAAAACACTGGGCAACTTTTGAAGGAAAATGACTTGACTTTTTAAAAAGGATGAAAAGGAGATGAGCTCTGTTGGAAAAAATGACACGACTTTGGTGATAATGAAATGAAATGAGCGAGATTTGCACAAAAAAGTCTTCACTGAAAAAAATATCCCTGACGGAGATTGCAAATTGCATATCAGTTGCGAAGCACAATCGAAAGCTGTTGAGAGAAAGCACTTAAACTGGAGAAAATTTTCCATTTTACTTACCAAATCTCTGGTGAATCCACTCCGTGATGATATGAATCTCCGCCAAGATGACCTTTACCTCCTTGCCCAGTGCATCCTGCCGACTCCTATACATCTTGAAGGCATCATCCAGACAGTCCACCCTCTCAGTCAGCATCGCCAAACGGTCCTCCTGCTCAATACTCATGATGCCCCTTGATGGTCTCACTCACTTTAGCACTTAAAAGTCTCCAGATCCAGAATCCAGCTTTATCCCTTATCTTCCTCCTCCCTTTAAATCCAGCCTGGCTCTTCCGGCCCTTTAAAGTTTAAAGGGGTAAGAACAAAAAAGGAGGCAAACTTTACTTCCCAATATCTCCCCAACGAGTGCTCCAACTCCGACAAAATCTTCAATCCCATACCTACTGACAACTCAGGATCAAACATGTTCAGAACTACCTACCTAATCAGTGCCTATGACAGTGCCTGTCCGACATAATCGTACTGACAGTGAACAGTTTCTCTCCCCTGACTCATATGCAAACTCTACTATATGCAGGCTGTCAACGGACGAAAAACTTTTGCGAGCCAAACAAGAGCTTCACATGAGCTTGAGAGAAAAATTGTCAGTTACCGGAATAAAATTCAATTTCCTCACTAACCAAGCATTAGCAGCATCATTCTCGGCCCAGGATTGGCCACCGGGTGAAGCCCTCATGAAAAAGATTTGCTAAAGTATCACTTTAATATTGACAAGATACTCATTTTCATACTCTCATCATGATCCCAGGATTCGCAAAAGGGTTGCAGCTACTCCTGCAGTGGAAGGAGGATGGTAACCCGAAAGACAAGTGGAGAGGGCATAGTCACAATGCTAGAAACAATACAACAATGCCGAGACCACCGAGATTCGCCCACTCATGCTAATCCAACATATCATGCAAGCCTGGCCATTATCATTGTCATCCTCATCACGATACGATTATGCGAATCATCCTCATATTAAAAGGAAACTAGCAAATCGAGTATGAGAGCTCACCCCCGAGCCTCACTCCACCAAGATGGGATAGCATGCAGATGGTGAACAACAGGCGGATCTTGTTAAGGATGATGATCAGAATGATAAAAAACCTGATCTTTTGCATGTAATGAAACATGCAACAAGTACGATATATGTACAGAGCCATAACCCTTTCCCTACTAACTACAAAGTTTTTTTTTCTTGGATGCATCTGTCTCTCCTTCACCTTCAGCGCCAGCCTTTATACTCATCAATATAGGTGGTGAGGCTTCTACCTGTCCCTATAAGCATTTGCTACCATTGGATTGCCAAGAGTGAAGCTGTTATTCCTCCCCATATGCAAAAATTACTACGCAGCTAGGCCTGTGGAAATGAGATTTTTCAGTTCTGTACTGTGTGGGGGCATATATCGCATCAGTTTAATTCAGAGCCAAACTTAAAGACTTTGTATGTGGATGGGATGGATTCATGATGAATTAATGGTATGAGCAAAGGCAACCCAATGCACTCTCAGTTTTTGTATGTTCCTTAGCGTAAAACTGAAGGAAAAAAGTTAAGGTTTTTGAAGGAATTCTTGTGAGATGGGTTTGGCGATTTTAAATATTTAAAAATTATCCAAGAGCCACAAGGATGACTCCTTGTTAAGGCCCTAGTTAGCTAATTGTCCCTACCAGCAATTAAAAGTTGAGCTGTTGGAGTCCCTCTCCAATCTCATCCCAGTCTTTGCGCCCTCCCTTACATAAGATTATGTGGTGAAGCCCAAGCAAGACATGGAGCATTGTGCACTCGTATTATTGCAATTGCAACAATGGCCATAAGCTCACAATATCGATGAAGGCTTCTCGCACCAGCCTAGCGAAAAGGCAGAGAGCTTTCTTGAAAGAAGCTCTTTTCGTCTCTCTCTCGACATCATACAATTTCTCATAAGTATATTCCCAACTCGAGCGATATATATTTCGAAATGTATATATTTTTTAGGCGAGGAGGTATAAAAAAATTTCTGTGTTGTTGGTGTGTGTGTGTTGGTTGTGTGAGTGTGAGGTTGTGCGCGGAAAAAATATCGCCGCGCACAAACATTTTTGAACACACTTGCAAAAGCTCGGCAAAACTACACGGAAAACATTAAATGTAATCCCATCTCTCAAAATCTTCTCTCCTGCACCATCGGCAACAACAACAACACTTCAAAAGATCTACTACAACAGTATTCCTCCTGCCTCCGACTCCCATTTAGATATGACTTAAGAGAAGAGTTTGACTTTTGACGAAGAAAAAATGAATTATTTTGAGAGAATAAAATGAAATCTTTCTTTTTAATACAAAGTCACAAAAATATTTATCACAGGGATAATGGACCTGGGCAAACAAAAACTTCATCATCCCATCCCATCCTCTGTCCTAATCGTCGTCCGAATAGCTTTTACCAGGAGGGATTTCCCTATTTTGGAGGAAGCTGACGGAAATGAGGATAAAAAGGAAGAGGAGTCGGAGGACAGTCGATTGTCAGCAGGGAAAATTTTTCATGTTGTTCATGAGATGAGAGAAAAGTATGATTACCCACAACCTAAACAGTCAATAGGAATCTGGAAGAGAGAAAAGTCAAAGTCTTGAAGGGAGTGGGCTCCATTTGAATGGAATGGCTTGGGAAGATTGCAAATTTCTCAGAGTTTGGTGGGATTTTGCACAAATAGTTTGCAAACTATTGCTACAATTATGACTAACCTCTCATACCCTAATCTAATCTAATGTAGGAGATGACTATGACTGTATTAGGTTGGAGAGGATGATGAAGTAAGCTCGAGTCTAGTAAATACTATATGGCTATATGGAGGGGGTCTCCATTTCTGGGGCAGTTTAATCCATTTTTGTCTAGATGTTGGCTATAGTCTCTCCAGAAAAGTCTATAAAGGTGGGAGACGGAGGGGACAGTGATTATTAGCAGCTTTTGAATATTTTAGCTCGTTTCGCTCAATATTAGGTAGAAATGATAGATTTTTTGGGGAAAATGCAGGAAATACATTCTCGATTAAAGAAAGAATGCTGTTACCAGCGATGGTGCAGTAATAATAGTGAGAAATGAAATAGGATATGTTCTATGTTGCACTAACTTGGGATGATAGCATGCAATTAGGGAGTTTGGTTGGAGTTGCTAGTTTTTTTTTCGCATTTACTAACGTCATACCAATTCGGGATAGTTCAGAATTCCCCGATAAAATATGAAAGTTTTATAGAAAGCTTTTTTGAATCGTGAATTGATCTGGTTTTATGTATTTTTTCGCCAATTGGCACTGGGTTATGATAGGGCTGCTCATATCAATGTTTCTTATGAAGGGAAGCTAACTGGGGAGAGATGAAAAGACGGGAGATTGCAAAGAAATTTTGCAAAAGTTTTATATATGGATTGATATCGATGATGACACCTGAACCAATTTTGAGTGTAAAATTGGGGTGCATTGCGGATTATGAATATGATTTGATGATTTGTGTTATGACGCTTTGCTTTTATTGCTCCCACAGCTCCTCCAGGACAATCTTATGAATTCTGAATGAAATGCGCTGGGCGAGAGGAGACAAAGACTGTGGTGGTGATGTATGATAAGGATTGAGATGTGAAAGAACTCCCGTTGCATTTCATTGACTAGAGTCATGGATATGATGCGAAAAAGATGAAGCTTATGAAAAACAAAATGGACTAAATCGGGAATATGAAATGGACTGGAAATGGGTAATGAAACCTGGCGCTTTATAAAAATGGATGGAAACTGTAGCGTCAGTAAGCTTGGGCAATTCTAACTGATTACGATTATGAAAATTACTTATCATTCGCCATTTTTCAGTTTCATGATTATTCATGCAATTTTTATATATTTTAGTGCAAAGCTACACTATTGGAAGAGAAAAAGCAGAGAATAAACAAATTAAAAAAGTTCAACTCACCCAAAACTCCTGATGCTTCCTTGACTTCGGTGGTGACCCCCAACAGGGTAGATTTGCCCTTGGCCGTGACTTTGGTTGATGGACTCAAACAAAATTCTCTTACTTACTTCCAAATTGTCTCAATCAAGGGATGATAACCCAGGATGTACTTATCAGCTCTATTACTCTTTTCAGATTCGTCTTCATCCACTGGACTCTGGGGCATTGTATACGTATTTCAATATGCAATGACCCAAAGCAGTAGCGTCAGCCTCCCCACCCTGCAAAAAAGGAGCGATAAATAACGGATTTTTTTCATTAGAAAAAAGCTGGAACGGTTCTTCAACATTTTTTTCAACATGTTACCTTATCTCGTCCTTGACAAGAATGGAAATTATTTTTGAAAAAAAAATATGCAACCCTCCCCCTCTCCAATATATGGGATTGTGGGGATTTATTCGGGAAATGGGCGAAAATTGAGGAAAGCTTAAGCCAACTATTTTCAATGGGTTTTCCAACAGGAAAAAGCATTAGTATCCCTTGAGGTGAAAAGCCTATGAGAAATTATAGACATCCGCTAACATCCTTTTTTGTAGCCACCTCTGTTCTCAACTCATCGAAAGGAGTATGCATCCTATGCAAAAGGTAGTCGCCTATAGTGGTGTCGTCCAACATATATATTATTTTATAGTACTTTAACAAAATTAACTAATTTTCCCCCAGTTTAGCTAAACTGCTTTCGTCTGCAAAAAGTAATTTCTTTCTGTGAAAGCCGCTGAAACCGTAATTTTTTTTAAGGGGAACAACTAGTGTCGGAAATAATTTTAAAATATTTCTAAACTTAGAAGAGGGAGAGAGAGAGAGAGAGATGAAAAAAAATCTTCATTTCATGACGATGATGATGATGATGACGATGATTAGCTTTAGCTTAAGCGAAAAACTAGTGGTGGTGGTGGTGGTGCTCTTATTGGTATTAAAGTAAAGTGTACTAAGTTAAAATAAAAAAAAGTAGTCTTTTTTGGAGGTAAGAAAGGTAGGAAAGGAGGTGGAACATAAAAAATATATATGTACGTTACTTACTTTAATTTTTTCTCTCTCTTGGCGATGCTCTGGCTAAGTAATATGTGCACCATGTAGTTTGTTCCCTGGTCTCTGGTTGGTTGGCTTGATTTCGTCGACGACGCTTTCGACTTCTGCTATATTCTCCCCTGGCTGGTAATACACACGCTATATGAGCTGTTCTTGAACTGGCTTCGTCGTTGTCGTCCGTCGTCCCTTTCTGCGCTCCTTTCCCAACTGAACTCTCTGGGGCTCTCACAGTTAATAATAAAAATTGGATGATGGTGATGAGGTTGAAGAAGGAAAAAAATGATGTACTTTTTGTCTTCAGAAAAGACGATGAGGAGGCTACTCCTTCGTCAAGGGATTGGAAATGATATGAAGGTGGTGGTGGCAAAGGCGCAAAGTGAGGATGATATTGATGGTGGTGGTGTCGGTCGGCGGTGGTGGTGGTGATCTCGATGCTGTTTTAAAGTTGTTGAGCTTGTGATGCCTCTTCGTACTCTGAGAGAGAGGATGAGGGTCGGTGGCGGAGTTGGAGAAGAAGACGAAGAACAAGAAAGAAATTTTTTTTCTCTCTCTAAAAAATTCGCTATACAAAATATAATGTTGGATTATTATGATTATTTTTTTCCTATACTATACCATAAGATACGGGGCTGTTATACGGTGAAGGAGAACGAAGGAGGGATATTCTATTATAACACAACTACCTTTTTGGAGTGATGATGAGGATGACGATGATGATGATATCGAAGTTGGGGATATTTTAATACATACAGAGGGATTGGAGCCACAATGCGAACTGAATAATGGCATATGAGGGAGATGGGGAATTTATAATGGTGATGGTGGAGAGAGATGGTGGTACAAACAACAACTTAACTTAAATATACAATATATTTATATATTATACTTGTATAAAGATGATATGGCGGTGGTGAGCGAGGCGATCATCATGATGGAGATGGTGGATAAGGAGAAAAAGGGAAAAAACTGCGAGTCGAGAGGAGCTCACAAAACAATTTCCTTTTACATGTGAAACCACCCCAGCCACGATGGAAGGGGGGTCGCCATTGGCCTAAATGGTGGAACATGTCGTAGGTCGCTTGGCAAGCGTTAGTGAGCGGCCGCGAAGGAATCAGGATGAGGATATATTTCCAAGCTGTTTCACCAAGTGCCATATCGACGAGTCGTTGTTGCAGGAAACCAGCCCATGATCCGCTGGGCTGGTCCGGTACTCGCGCCATACTCATCGAAAGAGTTACGGGAAATGCTGCACAAGAGTATACCCGTCTTAAGCTTTTGCTATGTTCCATGGGGTAACTCTGGTGGAACCCGTCACCGATACCAGGATTATGCCTTGGTAGCATATACCGAGCATACTGTACCATAGACTTACCTAATGTACCAATATTACCATGTACGTTA